>PVLC010004291.1:65000-86548 GCA_004027655.1 Graphiurus murinus
TTGGATTAAGTTCCAATCTATTGATCTTGCCCTTTTTTTGGTAATGGGGATTGAACCAAGAGGCATTAATTCTGCCTCTGAGATACACCCCCAGCCCTTTTAAGTTTCTATTTTGAAACAGGGTCCTGCTATGTTACTCAGGGTCTCACTAAATTGCTGAGGCTGGCTTCAAACCTGCTAATCTCCTGTCTCAGCCTTCCAAGTTACTAGGATTACAGGTGTGCACCATCAGGCTCAGCTTATTGACTTCATTCTAACCTTACTACATCTGTAAAGACACTATCACCAAATATAGTCACATTCTGATATGTGTTGAGGGGGGAGGGTTAGGGCTACGACTTAGGAATTTTGAGGGAACACAAATCAACCCCTAAGGATGACTGTTAACAATATTGTTTGTGCTTTATTTGTCTTTCAAGTCCCCGGAGCAGAGTTTATATCAGTGTCTGGATTCTGGTAGAAGAGGCAGTGGGCAATGGTAGAAGCGTTTAACAGGCCTGAGTTCTAATTTCATTTCTCTTCTCCCATAGGCCATTTTGACAACCCAAGTCTTTGCCCATCTAAATGTGAGACTACTGATTCCTACCTGCCTGGATTTATAAGAACTAGATTGTAGATATATGTAAAGTACCTACACACAATAAAAGGGAGTTTTTACTCAAGAAAACTTGCTGAATAAATGGATAAAATAATGTGTGACCAAAACCTAAGTATCTAGTCACAATTCATGGCCAGACTTAAGTTTTAACCTTTTTTGGCCTATTTTTATTTAATCCTATAATTTTATATATAGCCCATATGTAATGGTAAAAAATTAATGCACTGGTTTGGAATGGTGTAAAAAATTAGCCAACCTTCTGAATCAACTTTTTAGCAACAATCAACATTGTAGCTATGAATATGTGTATGTGGAATTTTATTTGACTAGTTCATGTTGCCCTATTGGAATGTAATATTTAATTTGTGATATGCAAAGCTAGTTTATCACTCTAAACTGAAATATGCCTATTAGATTTCAGAAATGTATGTCCTTTTGTAATAAAAAAAAACCCTCTCAGTGAGAACAGAATATCACAGATAGGACACAGCCTCCAGTAGCTTGAAAACAGAAACTAGGCATTTGTCCACAGTTCAGGACAGTTGAAAGCTCACATTAAGTGGGCATGGTGATACAGGCCTGTAATCCCAGTGCATGAGAAGCTGAGATAGGAGCATCACAGGTCTGAGGCCAGCCTCAGCAACCTTATGATACCCTTAGCAACATAGCAAGACCCTGTTTCAAAATTTTAAAAAATGTCAGAGGATAGAGCTCAGAAGCAGAACACTCCTGGGTTCAATCCCTAGTACCCCCAAAAGCTCACATTGGTCATTGTTCTTCATTACCATTTCAATTCATTAGTATAGGAGTGTCAGAATCAAATTTGGATTTCTTTTTTCCTGCTAGTCTCACCGTTTCAACAATAGTTTAATATGCATTATTTGCTATTTGGTTGAAAGAGTTCAGAAGATTTTTCACTGTGTCAATTAATGTAAATCACAGAGCTCTATGTATATATAGTTGTCATGATAAAGGTGGTTAAAATATTGAACGTATAATCACTACAATTAAAGAGATTGCCATTAATTTTTTTTTTTTTTTTTTGCGGTACTGGGGATTGAACTCAGGGGCGTTCTACCTCCGAGCTATACCCCTAGCCCTATTTTTTTTATTCTTTATTTTGAAACCGAGTCTCACTAAGTTGCGGAATGCCTCACTAGGTAGCTGAGGCTGGCCGCGAACCCGGATCCTGCAGTCTCAGCCTCCCGAATGCTGGGATTACAAGCGTGTGCCACCACGCCCGGCGAGATTGCCATTAATAAAGAGACTCCAGAGCTAGGGAGTTGTTTTGATCCCAGCATAGAAATCTGCAAACTCTCTTCTTCACTTATCTTGTTCCTCCACAACTATAAAAGATATAGTAGCACATTTAGTGGAAGAAGAAGGTACGTATTTCAGTTAAGGGTACTTTGTTCATTTTCAGGTCCTAATTTGAGCCTTCTCAGTGGATGGCTAAATTCACATTCATGTCATCTAAAAGCTGATGTGTATGTCCTTACTAATCACAGCTTTCGTACATTTAGCAGCACACCCTAACCAGTTCAGATATCATGGACAAATCAGTGGGCAGGGGGAGAGGGGATTTTAGGCACTGTTTGTCTTTTTTTAGAATTATTCACAGGCTGCAATTGGTTTCATACTCTAAAGCAGTACAGAATTGTGAGTAAAGATGCATAATAAATGAGTTAATGCAATAAAAATGAAGCATGAACATTGTATTTCCATTAAGTTTTCTACTTTCCACAGTCCTAGAGAGCTACATATCAGGAACTGTGTTTGTATGGATGCCTATTAAAATAAAAGCAGCATGATTGCAGGCCAGAGAGACATTGCAATTTATATGTGAGGCCTAAACCAACATGCTCTGTGCAGAGTCCACCCACCTTTCCACTACTCTGCTCCACTCTAACCACTCTCTCCTTTCTGCTTGGGTGGTCATATTTTGAAATTTCCTCAGAAACAGTTTGTCATGCAGTCACGTTTCTCATCACATCTGAAGGATGTTGTGCTTCGCATGGTAATGAGGCCCTCTTTGTTTCAGCTGCTGCAATGTTCTCAGCAACTCCCATCAGTTCTTGTGTTGTGAAGGCTAATGCCTCTGGGTACTGTGTGGAGGGAATCTCAGAGAAAACAGCTGGCTTATTACTTGGTTGGGTTTTTAAACCTGATTTACATCAGTTTCAGAGTTGAAGCCATTATGTTTACTCTGGCTTTTTTAATGCACAGAAAGAATTTATGAGCATCGGTCGTTTGTAAAGCCTGGGTATGTTTGCCTAGATTATTTTGCCCAGTTACACAAGTTGCAGCACATACACAAAAAAAGACTGAACTACATTAGTGGTGCCCACTTGAATATGTTCTAGAAAGAGAAATGACACTCCTGGAAGGCATTAATTTCTTTACAAATTCAGTAGCTGTGATGGTAGGTTTCTGTTCAGAACTACTGAAGAATATTTTGTCTTTTATTGAAATGATTGCCATTTGGTTTCACATTTCTCTAAATTGTATCCTAAGAACATGTTGCCTCTACAGAGATGCAGTCTGTCAATTGATAAAATATGTGTTCATGCCTTATCTCAGCCAATTAAGAATCTATTCTTGTAGCCCTTATCCATCCCCCAGGAAAATAGTGGGAACTCCATACACAGGGTGGTGGGACTGACTTTTCTAAGGACTCACTTGTTCTCCCACTAGCTGACCACATTCCAACAGAATCTTTGTCCCCTGAATGTACATAAATACTGGCTGTTGACAAGTATTATTTCACAAGGAAACTCCCTGAGACCTTAAGAATTATAATCATAGACTCATATGGCATTGGAGCCACAACGTACTAAGAAACCATAGAGAGAATCTGTCAGTAAGAAGACTTTAGCCCAGAGATCAGAAAAGATTCACCAAAGACACACAATTAGATGAATGAAATTTAATGAAAAATACACCCTAAAATAAACAGAGGATGATATTCATATGATATAGTTTGAGGCAGTCAGACATTGCCTTGACAAAATGGAGAAATCATCTGTGGTGGCACATGCCTATCATCCCAGTACTTGAGATTCTGAGAATAAAGGATCACAGGCTCAAGGTCAGCCTCAGCAAGTTAGTGAGGCCCTGATTCAAAATATAAAGGGGTAGGGGTGTAGCTTGGAGGTAGGACGTCTTTGCTTTTAATTCCCAGTAACCAAAAAGAAAAATGAAAAACACCTAACACAGGAACGCACTCTCCTAACAGGAATCATCAATTGTGGAACATTATAAAACCATTCTCTACCTTGACTATTGATATAATCAATTCATTTGATTACCAGTCAGAGTCTCATATTTTGGGGAGGTCTGCAAAATCTTGGATATCTATTCCTACAGTCTCTTCATTTCATAGGTGAAGAACCTGAGGGTCTGGAAATGCAGCTCAATGAGGCCTTGGGGAGAGAAGGAAGAGGAAGAGGAAGGGGAGAAGGAGGAGTGTAGAAGGAAAATGAGAACTTGAGATATATCTAGAGAGAGCAGAATGTAACTAGAGTATTGTGATTTCATTTTTTAAATTCCTTCTCTATTGTTCATATATTGTAACCTCATAATTAGGCAGGCCTATCATGAGATTTATTAATTGTGCAACCTAATACTCTGACAACAGAGAGTTGTAAATATAAACCCATTAATATGTTGACTTTTTCAGACAGTGGAACTGATTGTCAAAAGGTTAGTTTGGCCATGCACAAGATCAAAGGAACATTTCAAACAGGACAAGGTCACAAATTGCATTCCTAAGCACTTTGAAAGTTTTGGGTGATGATAATACTGGGAAGAGTAGATTTTCTGTTTATTACAACCAAAGAATAATGAGCCCATTAGAAGGAATTTGTGAGAAATGTAGATTTTGAAAAATTAGACTTTGAAATTTCCAAAAGGAGGACCAGTTTTACTGTTAGATTGTTGATTGTGGGGCAATATGTACTTATAGACTTTTGCATGTATATATTTCACACTTGCAGGGAGAAACACTAAAGTTTAAAATATAGATATCTGCAGCAGGTCAAGTTAATATTTTTAAACTTTCACTCCTGAATTACTTGTCTTTTTTCAATAGTCTCAATATTATCTTACCTTTTGATTTGGCTTAATTTGTTATATGCAAATAAATGCCACCAAATCCTCTCATGACTGTTCTAATCAGTTTTTCAAGACATCCAACTTGCTAATATTATCTGACCTCATATTCTTGCTTCAATTGGCTTGGTTATTTACACCAAACTATGGCTGAGGGTATGGCCATGACCTTTCCATATACCAGTTTACCTTACTGGGCTCCACAGCCAGTGACTCTAAGGAGGAGCTCTAGCCATTTATCTAACTTGCCTGTCTCAAGGCAAAGCTAGATTCTGCATTCCTGATGGTCCAGCCTTTGGCATCATGGATGGGGGTGGGGGGATAGGACCTACACTGCTAAGTGCCTGGAGAGCTCTCATATTCAAAAGGTGCCTCTCTTATGTGGTTTCTGTTCTGGCTCTCATACTGCTTTCTCAGACATCTTTTCATCACAGTGTTAACAATCACTTCATTATTTAAGTCTTTTTTAAGAGCTACTCTGCTTGGATGCTGTTTTCAGGGGCGAGGTGGGGCATAACTCCTTTCCCCTGCTCCTTCCCAGCAGAATCCAGAGGAGACTTCATAAAATAGGCTAATAGATCTTCCAGTGGAAGAAATACAGTTAGAACTTACTGAGTTGCTTAATTAAGCCCAAATTAATTGAACTGAATTAAATGGAATAATGAAGTAATGAGTCCCCTGTCGTGAGAGTCATGTAATCAGTGGTTGTATTATAGGATGACAAGATTTTGGACTGAAATTAGTTCTAGATCTTCCATTCATGTGGTTGTGTGACTTTGGTCAAGTTAACTTACGTATCTGCACTGCATTTGTCCTTATCTTTAAAATGAGCCAGAAGGAAAAGGATTGGAGTGTATAACTCCCAGTGTTCTTTCTCTAACAAAAGCCTATCAATGGGAGTTAATGTATCCATTCATTACTGGACAAGCAACTCCAAAGTATCCCTTTGAAAATGAACCATTTGCTTTGCATGTCCAGGGTAATATATTAATTATTAGACATTAATTGGTGATCTGGTCCTTCCTCTCTCTATCTTCCAGCAGATCTAGTAAATCTCACTCAGAGCTTTAATGGTTTAGGTTGAAGTCCTCTACTGTACCTGTAATGGCTGGATACCAGGGGCAGTCCTTTTTTCAGTGTTTATCTTACATAAGTAACCTGAATTTAAAAATGGGAGGATTGCTCCAGCTGGCTCTATTTGGCCATTTTCCCTATTCCCCAAATGGAACAATGAAATGGGTGGGGCATAGCATGTTAAATAATCAAGTGCCTTCTTTCATGGCCCTTTCATGGCATTAATAAGCTCATTTCGCAAATCTAAGATTCCTAAAATCACCATCGACAATTGATGTTGGTGGAAGGACAGAATTCATGGCACATTTGGATTGCCAATATACCTGTAGAAATTGCTTTCAGTTGTTTGTAAAATGACCAAGAAACAAAAGCTAAAGGAGGAGTCAAGTACTGGAATTTCAAGGTGCTAAACTCAATGCTAAACCCAAGTCATCAGTGCTTAGCAGTTGGAGGAATGATTTGTTCTGTTAGTGATAATGGCAGGTGATCTTCAAAGTACAGTTCCTTAATCATGACTACATAGGCAATGATCCCTCCAGATGCTCTTCTTCCACTCTCAAGTTTCCAATGGGCTAATTTTAGGTCTCTTTTTATATCATCAGCATTTTGCCTCTTATTCTGATGGTCTGTGAAAATAAATAGCATTATTTACCTTATAACAGAAATAAGTAATCTCTCATCTTGGGAGTTTTAGGGAGCATTATTGCAGTACATCAACTTGACTCCTGAGGTGCTATAGTTATAATGGGAACTCCATGGGAAATTCCATGTATAAAGACCAGAAGCATGAAATAGTTGCATAAATACTGGGCTAGGTAGCCAAAAACTCAGAGGTGGTCTTCACCATTGACCAGACATAAAATCTCAGCCTATTTATGTGACCCTTTGAAATTTCAGGTTTTTTACATTTTATAAATGAGGCTCATTCTGTCTCTTTGTGCACTTAACGAGTGTTGTCATGAACACAAATAATACTTGGATTGGTTTGGGGAATGGAGAGCATATAAAGGGATATAGTCTCCTGATAAATACTGTAAACTTCCAAAGAATTGTCTATATCAGCAATGACCATAGTAGAAGATAGTATTAATATTACTCTCATATAAATGCCACCAGGGTACTCTTCTTAAGCTTTGAATTGAGAGATTAATATATTCACATTAAGGACTTAAGGAATCTCTCCTGGAGTTAGAGAATCATTTATAGAGAAGAATAACTGAAAATCTTGAAAATGATAATTATAAAGCTTATTATTACATAAGAGATGTTAGCTGCTGCTCTAAAATTTCGTAGTGTCCTAATAAGGTGTCATACATTCCTTTTGAGCTCAGATTGTAAAACAAAAGCAAAACATTTATAAATATTTTATAACTATACCTAAGTGCCATGTAACATAATTTCAAGGTTAGTGTAATCACAATAGATTTTTACTTATAGTATGCCTTCAGCATACAGCCATTAGCTACTCCATCTAAACTGGTATATTATTTTAGATTTTAAAAATCCTTCTTTATGAAAACCATTTGCATGACAAAAGACTCTGAAAGTGCCTTTAGGGATCTTAACATTTTATATTGTAGTATATATTAATGAGTTTCTCTCTAGTTGGGAGGTTTTATATATGTCTTTACCATGAATGTCTATATGTATGTTTGTGTGTGTGTGCACGCACACACATGTGCATGTGTCCATGGCATCAGTGAGAATAAATGGAAGTTGTGGAGTCTGTGAAGGCCACGGGAGGGAATTTTCCAATTTCCTAATATATCAGTATCTCTTCGTGTTGGTTCCTGAAGGGGTCTAACAGCAGATCAACATCCTTAGGTAAAGCCTTCCTAAAAGTGAGAAGCACTCATTGAAAGTAAATTAATGAAATTCAGTATCTGCTCATCTTCTTAACAAGGAAGAATTTTTCCTGCCAACATTTAGAAACCAGCAGAAGTGGTCTCCACTAGAAACCAGGTTTCGACTTTTTGCCCTGGGCTGCCAAAAATATTCTCAGTAGAAAATGAAAAAGTAAGTTGAACTTTGAATTATAATTTCAATGACTGTCTAGTGACATAGATTCATGCTCTAACATTGCACCTTTGAGGCTTTGGGTTGATTCACATAAGATAAAAATCTGTCTGTTATGACAGTTGAAAAGGTTGCAAGCAAGCACTCTAGATGCCTGGTGGTCTCAGTGCATTTCCAAATCTTGATCAAAATTGAAGATTTAGAAATAAGTGTGTTTTTTCCAGAATAATCTTTTCAAACAGAGTCATTTCTACATGTTTTGGCTTCAAGTTTATTGACTTGGCCAAGCACAGATTATATTCTCACTACCTTTTAACAATAAGTCATTGAGAAGCTCTCACATGACTGAGGCACTTTGGCATTGGAAGTAACATTATTTTTGAAAAAAAATATGTGTATATATGTATATATATACACATATATGTATATATATGTATATATATATATGTGTGTGTGTGTGTGTGTGTGTGTGTGTGTGTGTGTCCTTTGTTCTCCACAATATTAAAAATTGAGCTGCTCATGGTGGCACATGCCTGTAATCCCAGTATTTAGGAGGCTCAGACAGGAGGATCACAGGTTTGAGGACAGTCTCAGAAGTGTAGGGAGATTCTCAGCAACCTAGCAAGACACTATTTTAAGAAAAAATAACATAGAAAGGGTTAGGGATGTATCTTGGAGGTAGAATGTCCCTGGGCTCAATCCCAGTACCACAAAAAATTCAACTGTCCATATTTTAATGCAGTCACTGAAGTTGTAAAACACATTGTCTATTTTCATTAGGAAAACATTCGCATGACACTTTTATTTCTGTAGATTATGCAGGTTCTGTATCTGTGAAATGTGCAGCTTTTAATTTTAGACAGGAGACTTCTACTATTTAAAGATCAGCTAAGACAAGTTGAAGCTTTGAAACGAATCTGCTTTGGACCACAGATTGAGAGACTTTTAACAGACAGCAGTCACCTTTAGAGACTGGATTTGAAACCAATCCCTTTGTTTTAGATTTGGAGAAACTGTGAATTGATCCAAGGTCATACAGTTTGTCAGTGAACTGACAGTTGCTTCAAGACAGTTGCCTCAAAAAAGTTAATCAATATGTAATGAAATAGTAAAATAATCTTAAGAGCAGGGGCAGAATGTTATATACAGATGCCCAGCATGCTTAGAAAAACTCTAGTCAGATTAGTCTAACACACTTTCTGCTCTTAGCCAATTACCTTTGACTATTCTCGGACCAAGGTGATTTCAGTAAATATTGTTCCACTTTTTCAAAATACCATAGTTACTGATTGTCTATTTTTTCTCTTATTCAAAATTAAAGTCAAGGTAGTTCTGATTTACATCTCTATAATTGCTAATGATGTAGAACATTTCCTCATACATTTATTGGTCATTTGTATTTCTTCTTTTGTAAAGTATCTATTTAGATCCTTTGCCCATTTTTTGATTGGGTTATTTGTTTTTTAGCTGTGATTTTCTTGAGTTCTCTGTATATCCTAGATATTAGTCCTCTATCAGAAGAGAAGCTGGCAAAAATTTTCTCTCACTCTGTAGGCTCTCTTTTGAGGTTCCTGATAGTTTCCTTTGCTGCACAGAAGCTCTTCAGTTTAATGCAATCCCATGGATTGATCTTCCTAACTACAATCAGAATGGCAATCATCAAAAACACAAACCACAGCAAATGCTGGCGAGGGTGTGGAGAAATGGGAATCCTAATACATTGTTGGTGGGATTGCTGATTAGTGCAACCACTTTAGAAAACAGTATGGAGGATCCTCAGATGAATGGGAATGAACCTACCATATGATACAGCAATACCACTTCTGGATATCTACCCCAAAGAATGGAAACCAAACTATCAGACCAATGCATATGTATCTATGTTTATAGCTGCACAATTCACAATTGCCAAACAATGGAACCAGCCAAGATGTCCATCGACAGATGAATGGATTACAAAACTATGGGATATGTACACAATGGAATTTTACTCAGCCTTAAAGAAGAACAAAATCATGTTCTTTGCAGGGAAATGGATGTAACTGGAAAACATTATGTTAAGTGAGATTAGTCAGTCACAAAGAGTAAAAAAGCATACGTTCTTCCTAATATACCAATGAGGCATAAAAGGCACTCCAGATGAAAAAGGAGAAACCCTAAATAAGCAAAGAAGTTGACTTAACTGAAGGTGATGGATGGGAGGGGGACACCCTAATGCACATGATATACTTTCACAAATGTATCAAAGTCAATCACTAAACTGAACTTGAGAAGGAAGGAGGGCGAGGGAGTGGGGTGGGAATTGCGGAAGGGGTTGAGAAACATGTGCATATATACCTTTATCAGCTTGTACCTAACAAAGATGTATGATTACAATGCACTAATTAATAAAAAATAAAAAAATTAAGGTCAAGCCTCACTACTTGCCCTAGCACTCCAGATTCATTGTCAGTTTTCTCTTCTGCAGCTACTTCTTACAATTTTTGTCAGAGCCATGCATCTGGCTTATAGGATCACCACACAGTCTAGGATTTCTAGGATAATCCCTATTTCAGTAAATCTTTTTCATTCTCCCTATAACTAGATCTTCTGGAAATTCCCATATTCAGCCATCTAACTCATGTCATGCAAACTGGTTTGGATTTTTATTTAAAATATTTGCTGTTGCTTTTATTTATTTATTTTTGTGTACTCATATAAAGAAAAATTCTTCTCCCAGTGTTCCTGATTCAGATATCAAAAATATATTCTCACTTGCTCTTTATTCATTTTAGGTTATGTGAGTCTTATCTGCTCATCCAGTGTACATGCTTTCTGTCTTAGTTCATTTCATGCTGATACAGTAGAAGAATTGAAACTGAATTATTTACAATGAACATAAATTTATTGGCTCACAGTTTTGGAGGCTAGAAGTCTAATATCAAGGTGCAGCCATCTGTTGAGGACATTCTTGCTTCATTATCACATGATGAAAGGCATCACATGGTGGAAAGGCAAAGAGGATTTGAGAGAAAGGCAAAGGGGGCTGAACTTTTATAAGGAACCTGCTCTAACCCACAAACCCACTATAGTGATAACACCAGTAATGCATTCATGAATACAGAGCCTACATACCTCTTAAGGATCCTACTTCTCAATACTATTACAGTGGCAATTAAATTTCAACAGGAGTTTTTTGTTTTGTTTTGTTTTTTGCAATACTAAGGATTGTATCTGGGGCCCTGAATGTTCTAGGCAAGTACTCTGCCACTGAGCTACACTCCCAGGGACATGATTAGAGTCAGCCCTCAATGTAGATTTGCAAGAGGACAAATATTCAAACCATAGCACTCTCTGTGGGCATGCTTTGTCATCTACCAAATTTCCCAGAATGCTTAGCGCAGCGTGTTGAGCTTAGTGGGGGTGTATGCATATTTTTCATTTGGGATTATTTGCTTAACCTGAACAGTTTTCCATACACTATGATCCTGGTCAGGAGTAAATTTGGTTATTTCATTAAGAGTTTATTTTACTTGTATTATAATGTCTTGTGATTGTACTTGTAATTACAAATGTCTGCCAGGTGCCTGCTTATCCTATATACATTCATAACTCAAAAATAATCAATACTTGGTTTCCATGTAGATTTGAGGCGAGCTGGAATCATCAATGTCATGCATACGTTGTTCTCATTAATGGGCAATAATCGCTAGTCTCTATAAACCCCACTATACCATGCATCACTCCTTGTTTGGTCTTCAGTGTATAATGTGTTGGGCTCAGGATGCTCCACGGTGCAAACCCACACTTAATGTCACAGGCCCTTTCTTTATGACACATACAGTATCAAGGGTTTGTGTTCTGTAGATTGATTTTCTGGGAAAGTGCAATGCCCTTCCAGTAAGCCAAGAGTTTCAAAATATCCCATAGAATCTGGGTGGATGAGGCCTTGGGGGTATCTCTCAAGCTACCAGGAGGATACTACATAAGGCCTATGGGAAGATTAAGGATCAGGAAGTCATGTTTGTTCTATTGACAGTTCTGCCTACAAAAAAAGGTGCAACAAATTTTGGTGTTTTCAAATCAAAGTGTCAGGAGTAAACTTCACTTTTAGATAGGTATTTTCTGAATGCATATGCAGGTACATTTGTGGGAGAGGCTAGATATATCAAAAATAAGTAACACAGCCCCAGTTCACTTAACAAAGCAGAGAGGATAAGGGCCAGGATTGTGAATCATTATTTATAATTGAACAAAGTAGTAATTTTGCCAATTCTCCCGTCCTGAGTATGAGACTATCTTCATGGTAATCAAACTATTACTCTGATGCAGCTTACTTATCAATAGACTAATCTGTGATTGATGACCTGAAAATGGACATTGTTTTTCAATTTATTTGAAATGTAAAGAGTTGACAACATATAGCTACTGTGGCATATTTTTTAAACAAAATCAGACACCTACATTGACCTCCTATTTACATTTCTTTGAGAAGAAAAAAATCAAGAAACACATTTCACAGCAAGCAAATTAATTGGTTATGCAGTATTTGAAAGGAGGGTTTGTCAAATAAAACATGCCTTGACATTTAATAGTGTCATTTAGAGCCAGAAAATTATTGGTTTATTTGTTATTGGATAAAAAGAAGGCAAACATTTTGTATTAGGAAGTTTTAATGTGTTTAAAATCCTCATCAAGGATTAATGGACATGCTTGCTTAGCATTGTGCCTCATTAATTTGAGGCTAAACAGTTACTTCTGTGTTTCTATCTCAGTGTTGTTTCTTAACTTTTTTTACTTTTCTTTAATTAGATCTTGCATTTGAGTTTGGTCTCTACTCCATTAGAGATGTAGAATTAATGAAATTTATAAATCTAATTGAAGTGAGTTATTCTTAGCTATCATTCCATTTTAGTGAGCAGTTAAACCATATGTAACTGGGCTCAGATCTAAGAGATTTCAGAAGTATAGAAAAGATGTGAACATCTCTGAATATATTTAGCAGTGTCACTTGGCATTAATAGATAAAAGTGTTTTAATTAGAGATATAAATAATAGGGGAGCTGGCAAGGATTCAGTTCCCATGCACACTGCTTGTTCTTTAGGATCATCACTGTCAACAAAGAGCAACTGTAGCTCGCTTTCTGTGGAATCAGTGTTGTCCACTGGCAATTAAGGCAATCCTAAACACAGGGATTAGAGAGTCAATAAGGTGTCAAGTTCATTAGCAGTTATTCTGAAAGTGGAGCCTCTTTCTATCAAGTTCATTTTGCTGTCACATTTTATTGAGGGCATATGTGAGTACAGTTTATAAAAAGTCTATTCCATGTCCATTGCTTTAAGGGAAGTTTAGCTGAAAGAAAACTAAACTGAGATCTGGGGTTCTCATTTTAAAATAGGAATTAAAATGACTAGTGATGTGTTTAGAAGATGTAGAGAACCAGGCGTGGTGGTGCATGCTTGTAATTCCAGCATTTGGGAGTCTGAGACCAGAGGATCTGGGTTCACAGCCAGCCTCAGCTACCTAGTGAGGCATTCCACAACTTAGTGAGACCCTGTTTCAAAATAAAGAATAAAAAATAGGGCTAGGAGTATAGCTCGGAGGTAGAATGCCCCAGTACTGTAAAAAAAATAAAGATACATATTTTACAACTTCTTTTGTAAATGTGTAATGACACTTAATTTAAGACTCCAAACATGCCTTTGGTAATCTCTTCAGAAACTCCCAGAAAGACCTGAACTCCTGCTTCACCTATTTTCAATGAGAAGTCTTTGTATCTTTAGAATCATAAATATTTTAAGACCTTGTCAATCCAAAATGTACTATAAAATATAATCATATTTTAAGTGCTTCATGCTAACAGTCACATATTAAGTATATAAAATTTTACTCACATAAAAGTATGTAAATGATTTAAAAAGCCCTTCTCTAAACAAGTCAGCAAATCCTTCCAATGTTGAATAGGCGTGCCCTCTCACAGGAGGGTATGGGTTAATAGGATTCTCTATGCTATCCTAGAGATGATATAGCCCAAGAAGAGATCAAACCTTTGGGTCGTATTTGGCTCTGGTCTTAATTTCATCTGGCCTTCTAGGTAATATTACAAGAGTCACTACAGTAGGGTTCCAGAAAATCATTAATCCTACTCTTGGACTCTCTGTTTATCCCACTCAGAAAGAAGACTTTTATAGATTAAAGCAGTCAGGGAACTGTGAACTATAGTTAATTAACTAATCAGCGGTGAAAAGCACAGAAGCTAATAGTGATGAGCAGAGTGTCATTTCTATCTAAATCATCAGAGCTCCTTGGCCTCGAAACCCTTCTATCTCCCACCTCCTCCTTCCTTTTTCTCCATTCACAGGGCCTATATAGCATCTCCTTCTGTTTCACATAGTAACTCTTACCCTCTCCCCCTTCAACATTTTCACATAGTTATATTATGTGCCACATAGTTCTATTGTTACCAGAAAATTCTTGTTCCATGTGCCTGTTTTCCAAGACAACTATCTCCCACATTTCCTTTCTCTACCAGTTTCTTGTAACTACACACCATTTTCAGATTATGACCTTACCACCTACTTCATAGAGAAAAATAGACACAGCAGTTAAGTACCACCTACCTTCTCATCTTTAATGTCTCTACTCCCACTGCTTATGTACCTAGGCACTCTACCTTCCTTCCTAATACAACAGAAAAAGTGTCCAGAGGTGTCCATGCTCCTCTTTCAGGCCACCCTCTCCCCTTGTTTCCTGATCTGCTCTCTCCATCTCAAAGATTTAGCTTTTAAAACTCCAAACTAATGTTCTGCAACACCTTTTCTCTCTCTGCTGAGTTATGGTCATTGGCATATAATCACACCTTAATATCAACCCTCTTAAAAACAAAATAAAAACCTTGATCCCCACATCACAACTTCCTATCATCTCATTTCACAGGAGGAATTGATTATTATCTTTCTCTACTTCTGCTCCTCCCACTCTGTCCTCAACATTAAATCAGGTTTGCATCATGAAAGATCATATGACCTGGCAACTAGCGAAAGGTGAATGTGTTGATATTCTTGGGCAAGACAGAAAATATAAGAATATAAGAACAATGCTGTGGGTGTGTGCATATGTGCATGTGTGTGTTTGCACTCACATGCAACTATATGATGTTGGCTAAAGTTTTGTTAGCTATCCTATATTTTGAAGGAATTATCCTTTATTCAGAAATTATGCCCTTCATAATTTTTATTGTTTTAATATCATCTTTTAATAAAATAACATTAATATTTAGATGTACTTGTTTTGTAATGTCCTTTATTTATGAAATGAAAGTTGGTAGTCTTAGATGCACCCCCTATACTTTTTGTACTGTTAGATGAAATATAAAACAGTGGGTACATTCTCACTCCTTTCACATTACAAGCTGGAAACTGAGAAAGTTAATTTTCCCAAATCACACAGCTAATTACTGGTAGAACTTGGACATGCAACTGCTGTTTCTTGATTGTGAGGAGATGTTCCTTTTACTACTTTTTAAGATCCTCTCTTGGAAAGTAATAGCACTACTAGCAACTGTTTAGATGTTGTATGCTATGTGAGCTTGATTTGCTCGTTAGAGAGGTAAGGACCATATGAAAATTCTAAACACTCTAACATTACTCTTTAGTTGAAAGAATTAAAAGGGAAACATGCTTTGTGGTACATCTTTTCTATATATTAAGATCATGTATTAGTTCTGAAATTGCCTTATTTCATTCCAATTTGTATATGTTTCTTGCTTAGGACTCTTACTAGAAGAAATTATAGGCCTTCACACTGTGCAGCCTTTAATGTTAGTGAAAGTACAGCAGGAGGGATTTAGTAGAACCCAGAATGTAATTTTAAATAGCTCTTGGTTGCAACATTAAGGCTTGGGCAGGACAGAAGAGGGTATCTTGTGGGCCAAAACAAGTTGGAGGCATACCTAGGAATTTGAGAAGAAAGAGGTTGTGACCAGGTCTGTGGGGCTTAGGCAAGATCCCAATAGTAGGCAGTAGGTGAAGAAGAGCAGAGGAAAGAAGAGACAAGTTGGGACAGATTATGGGAGGCAAAGAGAAGGAGCAGATGACAACTAGAGCTTGAGTCCAGAAGGAAAAAAATGGAGATGAGTGAAGAATATGGATGTAGGTGTCTGGCCCTGGAGAATCTGGCTAGAGAAGAATGCACAGCTGGTATGCAAGTATGGGCAGTGGCAGCAGCAGCACTCAGAATGACCCCATTGATCAGCTCAAGTGATCAGAGACAGGAATTGTGGTTCAGGCAACTGTGCACTTCCAAAGGAGTTCTTGGTTTCATAGGATTTCTAGAGGTGTACCTAGATTTTACTTTAAGTCTGTAGTCCATGCACACATACCCCCATCTCATTATAATTGACTCTTCTCTAGAGTCTAGTTATTAGACCAAATAAATAAGCAGTGAGCTAATGGCTATTCAGAACTCACTGAATTAAGTGCTCCTCACTTGAAATTCCACCGGCCATTAGGTACTCTCAGTTAACAATAGGCCTTTCTGCATATGCATTCGTGGTTTCCCATACCTAATGCAATCAGCAGAGATGTCTGCCCCACCCCTCCTCTACTCCACCCACCCCCACTCCCCTACTCTCTGTTGACATACCCCCTCAAGTCCCATCACGAGCCTCCTTTGTCACCTCCAGTGAGAGCCAACAGATGGAGCAGCAGCCCAAGACTCTTTATACACTGGGCCTCTGAAATTATGAATGTCATAATTAGTGACATTCATAGGATGTCACAGGGACCAGTTCCTAAGTGACCAGAGTCTCCTCAGCAATCCCTAGGCTTAGGATGCTGAAGCCTTTCCGAGGGGGTTTCAGGGGACTTAGAATAGAAAGTACTGATGTAAACACGGCTTGATGTAACATGTACCCACTACTGGGCTAAGGTACTCTAAATGCCGCACTACATTTCAATCTCACAAGAATCCTAGAAATGGATTTTTTATTTCTTATGTAGAGAAGGAAATGGAGGCACAAAGTTTCAAGTGGCTTACCCAAGGTTACAAAGCAAATTCAGATTCAGAGCTAGGATTTGAATCAAGTCTGTTGCACTTCAAAGATGATTGCTCTTTAGAACCTCCAGAAAATAGAGTAAATTACCTCATTTATTTGCTCAAATAAAGTCTACTGCCACCTCTTCCTCTTTAGTTTTATTTTCATGTATGATTCTAGACAAAGGATCATTTTCTGCATCTGACTTAAAATGACATGTGTCGAATTCCTTTGAGCTTCATGCTCTACTTTTTGTTCTTTTCTTAGAGGGAATGGTGCATATTGTTTTATATGGGGTATTTTGATCATGTGGATTGCTTAAAAATCAGCCAGAAGAAGTATTTTAAATATCAATACTGGACACAAAAGACTTTTGCTGTGGAAAATAAAATACAAAGATGAGCTGGTTTTGTGGTACCATGTAACTGTTGTGAAATCATTTTTTGTTTTGATTAAACTTATATTACCTAAGGACTTCTGTCTACAGCTTATGTAATATTAATTGTTCCTATTTAATCACAGGCTCGTGAATACAAACTAGAGTAGGGACAGGTTAAAGTCAGGCAGGAAACAAGGGACATATCCTAATGTGAACCAAGTTTGTAGTTTTCCAATTTTGTTTTGAAAAATTGGAACTCCCTGGAGGGAACTTAAAGAGATCTCAAAATGCATGCAAATCAGAACTTTACAAGCCGCTATCCCCTGGGTTGATTTGTTTTATAAATGGCCAATGATGAGGATTAAAAAATTTAAAAAGACTGAAAACTCATTTGGTTGTACAATATCATAACCTGAATTTTCAATTTATTAGTAATACCATATAAGAGAGAACTGTGTGTCATAAATCAATCATGGGGACAAATGTTATTTGTTAATGAAAATACCAACAGAATTAGTTTGGAAACTGTTATCAGTGTCAGTCATGGATATTGTATAACTGGTCCTGATTATTTAATTTGCAATTAAACTTACAATTTTTAGGTTGTACTTTGAGAAGTCCATGTCAATGTGGAATAGTGGGACTTTAATTGGCAGGTATTGTGGGATGGCATCAGGATGATTTTAGAAGAAAAAATGGCTCCTCTTCTATGGTGATCCCTTAGTAAGAATGTTCTCAGAGGCATGCATTGAGCTGCTCTGGGTTAATCATGTAATGATCATTATTCTTTTAATGTTTTACATTAATCTCTGTTTTCTATTAGTGTGAGCTGCTGCTTATGTCTCTCAATGCCACAATCAGGGTATTTTTGATATCTTGTATTACCCTAATCGCCAAGAAGTATGCTCCAAACTGACTAATTCCAGAATGATTAAAACATCCTATGCAATTCCTTTATTGTTGCTACAGTTAATTGAATATTTGATGATTTAAAGGTATCCTGATGATTTCATATGATATGTATTTCTCACCAGGCAGACATCAATTCGTGGTCTCTGTGGCTACATGGGGTGGCAGCCTGCACTTTCAGTTGCAGAAAGGGTAGGCACTCATGAGCTCTCTCAGTCAACTCACCATCTGCCCCACATGTGCCTCCCTTCACTAGCCCTCAGAGGATCACATCCCTGCCCAACACAAGAGGGTCCTCTGGGGCCAGCATGGAGAGCACAGTCTCCCCTGTACTGTGCATCATTGTTGTCATGGCCCTGGTTGTACGGCTTGCTTTCTGCTCTAGGAGGAGGGGGCAGAGAGGGGGAATGTGAAAGACGCTGCTATGAGTGGCTAACTTTTGCTTTGTGGACTATGTGAATATGAGAGTGGATTTAAAGACAAGAGAAGGTAGCTCTGGAATTAAGCGGCAGCCTGGAAACTCTACGGGTGGCAGTTCTAACCTAGGGCCACCACTAATTCTCATGCTCAGTCTCTCTCCTTCCCACCTGTGTGAGTGACTCCTTCAGAATCCCGGGGAGAGGTGTGGGTGTGTGAGCCTGAAAGTGAAAGTCAGAGTGCAAGAAGACCCAATCCACCCCCAGCCTTGGTTCAGCTTTCTTCCAGTGTGCAGAGTGCCCCTGGCATGGAGCCACAGGGAGCAACAAGACTCAAGTGGCCCCAGGTGGCCCCGCCACTTCTCAGCCATGTCAAATACTTGGCTTCTCACTCCCATATGGAGCAAGGACTACGGTGGGGACCTCAGCAGCTGGGAGATTCTTTCTGACATGGCTCTGTCCGTGAATATGGTAGGTACTCTTTCCCTGGCACCTTAATGAGACCTCCTGTTTGCTATTGTCTCTTTCTCCCTGTAAATGTTGTCTCCTCTATTTGTGTGGAGCCTTGATGGTAGAAGTGATGTCTTCAGTGCCTTTAAAGTCTTCTCTCTTGGAACCATCCCGAGTACAGTGTGCGCTCAATCAGGATTTGTTGTCTAAAGAAGTAAATGGGGGAACTGATGAATAGGCGGCCGCAAATGAATAGGATCCTATTACCCTTGTCAGAATATCTTACAATGTATGTCCCAGTGGGTCTCTAATTGCTTGTTTTCCTGTCCTATCTAGACATTTAACTCAGAGAGAAAGAGGCCATGTCTCAGAGTTATTTGTCTTACCAAGCCCCCATGCCCAGCACTGTTCTGGGCATGTAAGAAATGTTTGGTGGTTAATTAAGAAACACCTGCGGCTCCAATGGAGTTATCTTGCAGAGAAACCAGCTGTGGGGCTGGGCTAGATGAATTTGCAGAACCAGTGACATCATGAGGATGTTGAGTTCCAGTCTTTTCTAAAAAAGAAAAATATCTGAACATGAGGTGTGGATACATATTGATTTGACTGCTCTTATCTGTAGGATTCTTCTCAATCCTGAGTGCTACTGACTCTGATCATCATTATTAGATTTGCTACAAAGTCCCAGAGTCTAAAACCCTTTCTTTCTCTCTTTTTAAACTTACCTTTTCTCTTTTGAGAGCATTCCCTCCTATAAAGAAATGGGAATTTGATATTCCAGGTGTTGAGATAATATTTGCAGTTGGCAAGAGTAAGTCAGCTTTTAGCTTAAAAAAACAAGAAAACTGGACTTTTAATAATAGGAGACTATCATGAAAAAGGGCAATAACCTAAGTGTGTGTAGTTTTGCAGGTTACAAAGCATATTCACATCACCTTGCTTCACTTGATGATCACAGAAACTCTGAGATTTGAAAAATATATGTATTATTATTATTATTATTATTATTATTATTATTATTATTATTATTATTAATACTTGGGAAACGAACTCAGAGGAGTCAAATTTCAAAGTCCTATTCCAAAGTGGTAGGATCAAGATTCTCTACTCAAGTGCTCTTGCTATATTTGGGTATTGCTGAGATTTTTCCTCCTTAATTTTAAAATTAGCATTGATGTGCTTACATGGAATAGGAGAACAGAATCCTTTTCATGAGACTGGACCATACATGTTTAGTCTAAGCAGCCTACATGGATACAATACTACAATAATATTGAAGTTTTAAGCTTTTGTTAATAATCATTTCCACCTTAGTGTTTGAAGAAGGCATTTTTTAGAAGTTCCAGAGTGATCTTAGAAAATATGCTTGCTGGAGCACTGAGCAATGGAATGAGATTTTATTTGCTGTTAAGAATTACCAACTGAGAGTCAGGCATGGTGGTGCAAGCTTGTAACCTCAGCATTTGTGAGGCTGAGACTGGAGGATCCGGGTTCACGGCCAGCCTCAGCTACCTAGTGAGGCCCTCTGCAACTTAGTGAGACCCTGTTTCAAAATAAAGAATAAAAAACAGGGCTAGGGGTATAGCTCAGAGGTAGAATGCCTCTGAGTTCAATCCCCAGTACCGCAAAAAAAAAAAAAAAAAAAAAATTGCAATTGAGTTCTATAATCACGTATCGTAGTATGCTACAATAGCATCTTCCAGTGGGTGTCCTGCTAACACACACATTCTATGGAATGGCAATGGTTGTTCATTCAAAAACAAAATCTAAAGCTAAACACTCAAGAATTCAAGGGCCAAACAAGTTGAGACTGTACTGCATTAAAGCAAGAAGGCAAGTGTCTCAATGCCTTTGATTTGCATCGTGGATCTTCAAGAGGGAAATGTAGATTGCAGCATGTCCCCAACTTATTGAACATAGAACATTTAATTTTGCATAACTAGTGTCCATGAGAGGGTCTCCTTTGTAGCACTTAAACACAGTTATATTTCTGTGTTAACTATGGAAACTGTGTCTCTTTTTGCTTCCTCAGTTATTTCTCTACCCAGCATCAGCCTTGTACCTGATGTCTTCTTTTGGTATTTGGCTTCTTGTTTTCACTGGTTATAGAGCTCATGTGCTTGATATGGAGGAAGTCCTCAGTACACTTATGCTAGTGGCTTGAATTTTAATTGATTAAGAAGGTGTCACACTGGAAAAGATGGTTCCTGGGATTTATTTGCTCTACAACTGAAATTCTAAGTCCCAAAGTAAGCACACAATACATGTAGGATTTTAGTCTTTGTGTTTTAGATAAAAATGTAGTTATTCAGTTGGACTCTCTATTTTAAGAAGACTTCACTTAATCATATGTATGTTTTATATAGTCCTTATCTTTAAAAATGAATAAAATACTGAACTTTCAGTACTTGGGAGGCTGAGACAAGAGGATCACAGGTTTATGGCTCCCTTCAGCAACTTAGGGAGATCCTCAGAAGTTTAGCAAGACCTTGTCTCAAAATAAAAAAGGCTAGAAATGTACCTCAGAGGTAAAATGACCCTGGGTTCAACCTTCAGTACCAGGAAAGATGGAAGGAAGGAAG
>PVLC010004292.1:0-38867 GCA_004027655.1 Graphiurus murinus
CAAACTATCAGACCAACGCATGTGTATCTATGTTTATAGCTGCACAGTTTACAATTGCCAAACTATGGAACCAGCCAAGATGTCCAACAACAGATGAATGGATTACAAAACTATGGGATATGTACACAATGGAATTTTACTCAGCCATAAAGAAGAACAAAATCATGTTATTTGCAAGGAAATGGAGGGAACTGGAAATCATTATGTTAAGTGAGATTAGTCAGTCACTAAAAGTTAAAAATCAAATGTTCTCCCTAATATGTGGAAGCTAGGGAGAAAATGGGACATAAGAGGGACTCCAGGTGAAGGAGAATCCTTAGATGAACAAAAAATCTGACTTAATGGAAGGTAATGGGAGGAGGGGGGACACCCTAATGAGCATGATGTACTTAAAAGATCACATCAAAGTCAATCACTAAACTGACCAGGAGATAGGGGGAGGGTGGGTGGGAATTGGGGAAGGGTTAATGAGAAATATGTGCATGGATGTCTTTACCTGTACTAGCTTGTACCCAACAAAAATGTGTGATTAACCCTGTTGTACCCAAGAAATGTATAAAAATCCATGCTAAAAAAAATAAAAAATAAAGTTCAAAAAAAAAAAAAAGAAATCAGCTAAAAAAAAATAAACTGCATTTCTATGTTACACTGACAAAAAAAAAAAAAAAGAATAAAAAAAGTAGAGCTAGGGGTGTATCTTGGAGGTAGAATGCCCCTGGGTTCAATCCCCAGTACCACACACACACACAAAAATCACATATCCCCTCCCCAGCCCCTGAGATCCACCATTCTACTCTCTGTCTCTATGAATCTGACTACTGTAGATACTTCACAGAAGTGGAATCAAACAGTATTGGCCTTTTTGTGGCTGGCTTATTTCACTTGGCATCATGCCTCAAGGTTCACCCATGTTGTAGTGTAGGTTGAATTCCCTTCCTTTTGCAGACTGAGTAATATTTCTTGTATATCCACATATACCATATTTGTTTATCCACTCATATCTCAGTAGACACTTGGGTTGTCTTGCCACCTCTTCTTGGCTTTTGTCAAATGGTGAGTTTTAAGTATTGCCAATCTCATGAACAAAAATGTGGTATCTCATTTTTTTAACTTACATTCCTGACTACTAGAGAGATTGGGCACCTCTCATGTTTCTGGATTATACATATTTTCTGTTCCATGAATTGCCTGTCCCTATCCTTTGACTTCTCCTCCTCCCTTCTTCCCTCTCTTTACCCCTCTCTATCTCCTTCTATTTCTAGGAGCTATTTTAAAACTCCAGGTACTAACCCTTTCCTAGGTATATTCAATACAAATATCTTCTCCCAAAGTATGTCTTTTAAACTTGCTTGCTTATGATATGAGACTATAATGTACCAATAAAAGTATTAAAAATAAAAATAAATAAACTTGCTTGTAATGTTTTTTGTTATGCTAAAGTTTCACATTTTAATATGCCAAAGTCTATCAGTGACTTTCTTTGTGATTAGTGCTTCAGTTGTTTAAGACATTTCTCTCTGTCCTACTGTGAGGTCACAGAGGTATTTTCCTATTGTTACTTCTAAAGAGTACTCAAGTTTTATCTTTCCCATTTAAACTATAACTATTTGGAATGTATTTCTGATGGAAATACAACATTTATTCTTTTCCATAAATCCCCTGGCCAATGAGAACTAGGCCCAAGAACACAGAACACTTGAATTTGTTCAAGTACAGAGAGTAAGATCTGGAGGACACCAGGACACTGTCCAACAGCACCACCACTTAGAGGTGAGAGGGTGTCTCACACAAGGAAGAGACTCACCTAAGCCACCCAGGCCAGGAGAGACATTTAGTTAACCACCGATGCCTTCCTCCCATGTCTGGGAAAGGCCTGGCTTCTACACTGGGTTGGCCTGATTAGTGGACAATACCTCAGAGACTGCAGTTAAAACAGGTGGCACACACTTGTAATCTCAGTACTTGGGAAGCTGAGACAGGAGGATCTCAGGTTCAAGGACAGCCTCAGCAACTTAGCAAGACCTTGTTTCAAAACAAAAAATAAAAAGGTTGTAGCTCAGAAGTAGAATGCACCCGGGTTCAATCCTCAGTATAAAAAGAAAATAAAACAAAATAAACTGCAATTAAAACTTACTCTAAATATTTTACTCTCCAAGTACCCACTATGCCAGGTGAGAATCCTGCCAACTGCCTTTCCTCCAGTGCCTGCCAGCTGCAAAGGGGTCTGGTTTACTGCAAATCAAAGAAACTGCTGCACTGCCTGAGGTCCCCACAAGGTGGCACCTGCAGAATAGCCAAAAGCTCCCCTCTGGCTGTCCTGCCCTCCAAGTTTTATTAAAAACTCGTTTTTAAGGTGGCCCTGAAATAAAGCAGAGGCCATTTCACAAGTATGTGGTAGAATCCAGAATCTATTCTATGACTTTTCTTCATTGGGAAATAGTTCCTTAAATGCCCTAACCTTGAGGAGCTTAGATCGGTGGAGGCCTGTGCAGTAATCCAGGGATAATTCAGAGCTGAATGAATCAGGCTGTGCTACAAATTCCTGGTGAGACAGGACTAGTCTAGAAATCCCAGAACAGACCAGGGATCCTTTCTGATTCTTAACCCAGCTTTGATAACATGGAGGGATCCTAGGGTCAGAGGAGACCTCGTAGAGAGATCCACCATGATTTCCTCTACAGCTCAGCCCCCTCCACAGCTGCAAACTCTACATGAGGCGGTCTTGCTTATGATGAGCCCAATGCCACCTCTCTGCAACTCCTGACCTCTGGTTCTCACTCCAGTCCTGGAGTCACAGAGAGTCATCCTTTCCCACAGGACAGCATCCAGACATTCAAAGAGGCTCACAGCTCCCACACATTTCAACTTTTCTCATAAACAAGGCTGAGAGTAGTGCCTATGATGTCACCCACAGCCTCAGAAGAAATATGGGGGAATCTTGGCCACAGTTAACTCCAAAGGAGTGAAAAACAATCCTATCTGTGCATCTAAAATTATTTCTTTTCATCATCAAAAGATCTGTTTTTGATAGACAGTTACACATACACACATGTGCACACACAGATGCACACACAATTACAGTCAAATGTTTACCTCCACAATTTAGGCTAAAGAAGAGGAGAACATCTGGGATACCTGGAAAAGAAAGTCAACTTTCATGAATTACAAAACAAAAGATAACATTTTGAAGGCAGGAAAAGAAAGAAATAAAACTCAGGACCTTAAAAGTTTCCCAAACCGGGCATGGTGGCACACGCTTGTAATCCCAGTACTTGGGAGGCTGAGACAGGACAATCACAGGTTCGTGGCCAGCCTCAGCTACTTAGTGAGGCCATCTGCAACTTACTAAGACCTTGTTTCAAAATAAAGAATAAAAAAAAATAGGACTGGGGGTATAGCTCAGAGGTAGAATGCCCCTGGGTTCAATTCCCAGTACTACAAAAAAAAAAAAAAAAAGTTTCCCAAATAAATTGGCAGGACCTATGAAAATGTACATTGCCTTGAACCTGGTGTTTTTATCTGTAAGAATCATATTTAAAAACAAATGTATAGAGCTGGGCATGGTGGCGCACATTTGTAATCCCAGTACTTGGAAGTCTGAGACCAGAGGATCCGGGTTCTCGGCCAACCTCAGCTACTTAGGCCCTCTGCAATTTAGTGAGACCCTGTTTCAAAATAAAGAATAAAAAAAATTGGGCTGGGGGTGTAGCTTGGAGGTAGAATGTCCCTGGGTTCAATCCCCAGTACCAGACACACAAAAAAATGAATGAATGAACAAATGTAGTCAGGCATGATGGCACATGCCTGTAATCCTAGCACTTAGGAGGCTGAGACAGGAGGATCGCAGGTTCAAGGATAGCCTCAGCAACATAGTGAGGCTCTCAACAACCTAGCAATAACCTGTTTCAAAAAACAAAATAAGATGGGTGTAGTGGCGCATGTTTGTAATCCCAGCATTTGGGAGACTGAGACTGGAGGATCCAGGTTCATGGCCAGCCTCAGCTACCTAGTGAGGCACTCCACAACTTAGTGAGACCTTGTTTCAAAATAAAGAATAAAAAATAGGGCTGGGGGTGTAGCTTGGAGGTAGAATGCCCCTGAGTTCAATCCCTAGTACCGCAAAAATAAATAATAAATAAATAATAAAAATAAATGTGCAAAGGAGCATAAAGACATATGTGTGGTAGCCTATAATCCCAGCTATGCGGGAGGCTGAGACAGGTCTACAAATTCCAGGCCAGCCTAGGCAACTTAGTGAGACCCTATCTCAAAATAAAATAAAAAGGGTGAGGGGTATGTCTCACCCTACCATGTGTGAGTGCTTCCCTATCATGTGTGAGGCTCTAGGTTTAATTACTCCCCAGTAATTAAACCCACACACCCACACACACACACACACACACACACACACACACAATGTATGTGTGCACTGAAATGTAACAAGTAAAAAGTGTTGACAATCAAAATGCTCAATACAAACAGAATGGGGTTCATACACTGCTGACAATGAAACTATGAAATTCCTTGTTGGACATTTAAACTTGCAGAAAATATAACGAGACCTGAGTGATACATGGTAGGGTAAAAAAAAAAAAAAGTATATGTATGTATGTATGTATATATTAAAGGCAAGTTTCAGGAAAATAGAACTAAACTTTATATTGTGTTAAGCATAACAAAAAATGTCTTTAAGGATATATCCCAGCCAGGTTTGGTGGTGAATGCCTGTAATCCCAGTACTTGGAAGGCTAAGACAGGAGGATCGCAGGTTCAAGGCCAGCCTCAGCAACTTAGTGAGACTCTCAGCAACCTAGCAAGACCCTGTTTCCAAACAAAAAACATAAAAAGGACTAAAGGTATAGCTCACAGGTAGAATGCTTCTGAGTTCAATCCATGGTAACACAAAGACACACACACACACACACACATACACACACACACAGGATATATCCCAAGTGGTTTATAAAGAGCGTAGTCATTTCTACCAAGTAAGACTAAGGCTGAGGTGGAGTGATTTTATCATTATTTTATTATCATTTGCAGTTTTTTTTTTCTTTTTTAATCCAAGATACAATATTTTAATAAAGAAAGAATGATAGAATGGTATCAAAACATCCTCTACTTTGCTTCCCCAACCAAGGCCTATCAATCTCCACCCAGGATTTCCTGGGCATGCCTGAAGCTACTCAGAAGAATCTAAGATGGCACATTCTGCCCAGTTGGACAGAGATGGAACCAGGGCCGGGCTGCGGCACCCAGGCCCCTCCCTCTCTCACACACAAATACACAGAACAAAGCACCTGCTCTCAAATGGGAGAGGGGCCCAGACCCAGGGCTGCCTCATTTCCTCTGAGATAAATCATGCAGAGGACTAGGAGGCCCCACAAATCCCTCAAGCAAACATGCAAGTCAAACAGCACCATTTACCCTGCAAGGGCCTCTTCAAGTTTACAAGGCGTGGGAGGAACTGGGCAACAAAACCAGCCTTGTCCAGTCAGGCCAACCTTTGCCCTCGGGCCCAGTGGGAAGCAGGCGTGCGGCCATCCTGTGTCCCCTGCTTCCTCTGTCACTAGCCTACCACTAACTGGCAATTCCATAGCTGGGCACTTACCTCAGACCCGGTGAAGGTGCAGGCTGGCTGGGGAGAAAGGGGGCTTACTCACAGACTCCCATCTAACCTTCCCAGGGTTCTTCTCTGGGTGGGGTCTGAGGATAGCACTGGCTAAAGAACAGTAGTCTTGCTGAACTGACATGGGGGAAGGCAAAGACCAAGACCACTGCAGATCCCTACCCACACACATTTGTACCAAGGACCACGGCTGTAGGAAAAGAAAGGAGAGCAGGGAACAGGTGTGGTTGTACACAACTATAACCCTAGTACTTGGGAGGCTGAGACAGGAGGATCACAGGTTTGAGGCCAGCTTCAGCAACTTAGTGAGACCCTCAACAACACAGCAAGACCCTATTTCAAAATAAAAAGAGGCCGGGCGTGGTGGCGCACGCTTGTAATCCCAGCATTTGGGAGGCTGAGACCGGAGGATCCGGGTTCGCGGCCAGCCTCAGCTACCTAGTGAGGCACTCCGCAACTTAGTGAGACCCGGTTTCAAAATAAAGAATACAAAATAGGGCTGGGGGTGTAGCTCTGAGGTAGAATGCCCCTGAGTTCAATCCCCAGTACCGCAAAAAAAATAAAAAAAATAAAAATAAAAAGAGCTGGCGTGCAGCTCAGAGGGAGAACGCCCATGGGGGGTGGGAGGAGGTGGAGATGGAGATGGGGAGATGGATGGGGAGAAAGATCCTCCCACATCATTTGTGAACAAGAAAGGGACAATTGCAGTATGAATGTTTGTAAAAAGCCATGTATATCCCCAGGAAGCCAGAGAGTGGGAGGCAAAGAAACTTTCTGCCTCATAAGGGAATATTTAATATTTTCTTTTTATGAGATAGTAAAAACCAAAGTCATCTTTGTCTTCTGAATTATCATACAATTCCCTCTTTTAAAGTGTGGAACTCAGGAGCTGGGCGTGGTAGCGCATGCTTGTAATCCCAGTACTTGGGAGGCTGAGACAGGAGGATCCAGGTTCGCGGCCAGCCTCAGCTACCTAGTGAGGCACTCTGCAACTTAGTGAGACCCTGTTTCAAAATAAAGAATAAAAAATAGGACTGGGGGTGTAGCTCAGAGGTAGAATGCCCCTGGGTTCATCCCCAGTACTACAAAAAATAAAAATAAAAAATAAAGTGAGCAACTCAGGGACTTAGGGTATTTGCATAAGGATATAAATCCAGAAGGTTGTATAACTACTACTACCTAATTCTAGAACATTCCCATCACCTCAAAAGAAAGCTTTACCCATCAGTATTCACTCCCCATCTCCTATCCTCCAGCTACCTCAAATCTACCACCTATATGGACTTCTCTGTTTTAGACACTTCTATACTTGAAATTGAACCTGAAATGTCCCCCAGTAGCCCGTGTGGTTAAAGCTTGGTACCTAGCCCATGGTGCCATTGGGAGGCAGTGGAACCATAAGAAGTAGGGCATAGTGGAAGAAAGTTAGGCCGCTTGGGGCATGACCTTGAAGGTGACAATGGGACCCCAGCACCTCCTCCCTCTCGTTGTTTGCTAGCTGACATGGGATGAGCAACTTCCTCCACCATGTGCTCCCACCATGATGTATTGCTTTGCCACAGACCCAAAAGTAATGGAGCCAAGTGACCATGCACTGAAATCTCTAACACTGTCAACCAAACTAAACCTTTCCTCATTATAAGTTGATTATCTCAGGTATTTGTTACAGTAACAGAAAGCTGACTAATACATTTGCTATGTTTTCAAAGTTCTTCCACATTATCACATGTATTGTGTGTGTGTGTGTGTGTGTGTGTGTGTGTGTGTGTGTGTTACTGGGGTGACTGAACCCAGGGGCATTCTACCACTGAGCTACATCCCAGCCCTATTTTATTTTGAAACAGGATCTCACTAAACTATAGAGGGCCTAGCTAATTTGCTGAGACTGACAGCAAACCTGCAATCCTCCTGTCTCAGACTTGCAAGCACTGGAATTACTGGAATTACAAGTGTGGGCCACTACGGCCAGCTACACGTATCACTTTTATGCTGAATAATATTCCATTGGAGGGCTGGGAGTGGTAGCACATGCCTAGGAAAGGAAATGCTGGGTCATCTGGTAGCTACTGTTCAACTTTTTGAGGAATCACTACACCATTTTCACAGTGGCTATACCATTTTATATTCCCAATAGCAATGAAAGAGAATTCTAATTTCTCCATCCTTGATGAGGCAGATTTCAATCTAGGCTTGACAAGTCCAGAATAACAATAACAAAAACAATTTATTGAGGTTTAACACACAGGCACATGATGCCAGTTCTTTATATGTGGTTTCATTTCACCTTCATGACAATTCTATGAGGCAGATTTTGCGAAATTGAGAAAGCCCTACTCATACATCCATTATGGCTATGAGACTTCTGATGGGCTGAGACAGAGTCACAAACAAATTTGCAATTACAAATCTCTCAAAGAATAAAATCTAAACTAGGCCCCAAGGCAAAGGTTAACTGAACCAAGTTTAGACTGGGGCAGAAAAAAAAAAAAAAAAAAAAAACTCCACCAGCAGGCAAGAAGTGAGGGAGCAAAGCAGGTTGTGGGTGAATACAGGGAGGGACCTCTTGCCCCTCTTGTGGTCAGTGACCACCCTAAGGCACAAAGCAGGTAGGGCATGAGGTCCTCTGTTGTCTGCATGGCTCCTGGCACCTGGGTGGACTCCTGCTGCTGGCCTGTACTCATTTCCCCTCCAGGAGCCTTTTTTGAAACATCACAAAAGACTCAGGCGTCCTACAGGTAAATATCACCCTCTGCACCAGCCTCTAGGCCAGAGCACACATAACCAACTTCCCTAGTCAGAGGGCTCATGAAAGCCTTCACATAGCTCCAAGATTATCTATGTCCCTCGCTGAGTTTGCACTGATAGTCCACATAAATATCCTCCTCAATAAATACTCCTCAATAAATATCAGAGAAAGAAAATTAACTATGAAAATTAACTATGAAAGCAAGTTTTCCAATAGAATAGAGGTTGTAATGGAAAATACTGAAAACAGCCCAAGGATTAGTCAATAAGAGACTGGTTAAATCAATTATAGTGCTTTTATGTAACTCAATATTCTGCAAAACAATGAAGTAGAATCTGTACTGAGACAGAATGATGAACATGATATATTAAGCAAAAAAAACAATGTTAGCAACAAAGGTACTGTATGATACATTTTGTGAAATAATAAGATGTAAAGGTAGATAAAAATTGCAAACTTTTACCTGGCAGTATGCTTATGGTAGATATTTCTGTGAAGTGAGACTAAAGAATTCTACTTATTTTTTAAATTTCTGTATTGTTCCTTTTGTTATTTGTTTTAAGACACATTAATTTTGCAACATAAAAATATATAAAAATGAAAATAAAGCCATGTCTGTCCTCTTTCTGGATAATTTCATCATGAAGGCATTAGGTGAGATAGAGCAAGACAGGAGGCTACACTGGGGGGAAGAAGGGACACCTGCAGAGGGGTGTCAAAGCCTGCAGGGGATGAGGAGGGGTCCTATGGAGGTGAGGACTAATGGAGGGGAGGTGTGGGGTGTGAGGACCCACAAAGGGCAAAGAGGAGATGGTGTGGGGAGAAAGATGGCAGAGGGGATGGGAGGTGGGTACACACAGGGCAACTAGTCATGTAAGTAAACAGATAGGATAATAGGAACTAGGTCCCTCACTGCTGTTTTAAAAGGCAGAATGAACCTAGATTAGAACTGGAGGTATCAGTATAAACTCATGGTCTTTGTGTTCTGATTTGCAGTATCGGAGACTGAATTTAGGAGCATTCTGCCTCTCAGCTATACCCTAGCCCTTTTTATGTTTTGAGACAGAGTTTTGCTAAATTGCCCAGGCTGACCTCAATCTTGTGGTACTTCTGCCTCAGCCTCCTGGGTAGCTGGGATTACAGGCAAGTGCTCCCATGCCCAACTTGTGGTTTTCAATATACTTATCTAGATACAGGAATACAGATAGGAATTATGGGTGTACTCAGATATCTCCTACTTTAGTCCACTGTGAGGGTCTGGAAGCAGTGATACATCAACAGCTACAAGCATTTCCAGCACTCAGATCTTGCTTCTTAGTACCATTCTCCATTGAAAGGAAGGAGGATTTCTTTAAGAAATAAATAGCTGGTACTAGGGGCTAGGGCAGGGAAACTATAAAATGAGCCTGGAATATCTTTTATGCCAGAGAGCAAAGACTACTCAAAGAATTGGGGGGTGGGGGTCAAAAGAATGGAAATTCAAGTTTGAAGAAACTACCTCTGGCTATCATGGATTATAGCCCACTGAATAAAAGAGGAAACCATGAGTTCAGGGAGAGGGAGAGGGAAAGGGAGAGGGAAGGAGGGAAGGAGGGAAAGAAGGAAGGAAAGAAGGAAGGAAGGAAGGAAGGAAGGAAGGAAGGAAGGAAGGAAGGAAGGAAGGAAGGAAGGAAGGAAGGAAAGAGGCAAGAGAAGGTAGGGCAAAAGGAAGACAAGTAATTCTTGTTTAAGAAGTCTGTAGATAACACCTTAGTCAAGTGACCAAAGAGAACACCATCAGTGTTGGTCCAGAATCAACCAAGCACCAGTCAACAAAATGCAACAAGAAGCCCACAGCATCACTTCTTTGACATTCCCACCAAAGTTGCACAGGCTGAGTCACCATGAAGATCAGACAAATCTAAACTGAGGAACATCCTACAAAATAACTGTCCTGTGACCTTCAAACGCATCAAGGTCTTGCTGGTCAAGGAATCGAGGAACTGCTGGGAATTGAAGGAGACCAAAGAGACATGACAGCTGTAGGCAATGCTTTATTCTGAGCAGGACCTTTTTCCTATAAATGATACTCTTGAGACTGGCAAAATTTGAGGGAGTCTGATGATCAAGTTGTGGTCATATGTCAATGTTAATGTATGCACTTCTGTTGCATAGGAGAATATCCATGTTTGTAAGAAACATACGTGTATTTGGAAGTGATGAGGCAGAGAGTTGGCAAATTAACCTTGAAAGATATGAGAAAAGAACTACTCTGCACCATACTTACATATACTCTGCAAGTTTGTAATAGTTTCATTAAAAAACTTTTGATTGTAAATGAAAAGAAAGCAATGAAGATAAGATCTGCTACATTGGCAGATGAGCTTACGATATTGCATATCAGCTTTGTTTCAAGTGAACCCCAAGTCCCCTGTAAATGCTCTCTGCTGGGGAGCAGTTCTCTGTTTGGTCAGACTATACTGCAGTACGTAGGGGAGCTCTGTTTCTCCTGCAGAATGCCTCCCAACCCCAAATCTCCCATTATCCACAGATAGAAACTGTAAGAGCCCTTTCCATATCCCTGGGCAGCTACACAAGGGGAAGAACTTGACTAATGCCACTTTCAGAAACCACGCTCTGACCAGGTTGCGTCTCATGCCTCTATCAACGTGAAGCAAGAGCTGATTGAACAAGGGAAAGAAAGAGACTATTATCTTGGAAAGCAGGGAGCTTCAAGACAAGAGGCCATACTCTCACCCAAAAAATAACAATGAGAATGGATTTGCTTTACATGTGCCCAGAGCTCTAATGCTTCCAAGCTTTTTTCTATCTATAATCTCACATGATCCATCAAGGGAACAAGTTACAGATCCCCAAATCTCGGACTCAATCAAATGCCTTTGCTACATTTGGCAAGGTATGCCTCATACTGCCCCTTCCCTGGTTGTCTCTGCAATATTCAAGTGATACACAATACATGTGATTAACATTTGTCTCCCTCATTGGACTGCAGAATACTGGAGAGCTAGGACTGAATGTTCACAAATATGTGTTTCACACAAGGCAGACATACACAAAATACTTGTTAAATGACCATAAATATGAAAAATCGGACAAATGGGTTGACAGGCAGGTGGATGACTGACCTTCGTCAACCCTACTGCCCTGCCCTACCTGCTGCTGCTGGGCCCGCAGGTCTCCAATCTCCTTCTGATCTTCCTCGTGGAGCCGCTTCATGTCCTCCCAGGACTGCTGCAGCAGGTTCCGCTCCCTCAGCAGCTGCCCATTCTCCCGCCTCAGCATGTCCACATCGTCCTTCAGCTGAGTCTGGTCACTCAGGAGGCGGCTATGGAGTGTGCTGAACGCCCCAACACACACACAGACACAGTGAGTCCCAGCCAACCTCAATACCCCACCTCCAGGTATTGCCAGCTCCTGCAGACCCCATAAAGATCCCAGACAGGAGAGCCCACAACAGCCAGGCTAGCAATATTCAAGAAGCAGGCTGAAGCCTGTGAACAGCAAAATTCCAAAAAGACTCAGACTACTTTTTAAAAACCTGATACAAAAGGGGATACATGCATTTCCAAGGAAAAGAGACAAGCCCCCATCTGGCAGAGATTTGATTCTTTTGAGTACTGGGACCTGGGAAAACATGGGCAGCAAATGCCCTCAAAGGGGACCAGGAGACCCAAGGAGAGCCTGCCTTATCTGTCTGTCCCACAGGACAGAGGTGAGTGAAGCCCCTGGACAGAGACCTAGAGGCCCAGTGATTGCCTGACCTCCTGCCTCGTGTTGCAAATTGCTTTCCTGTCTACCTGGCTTCTGAAGCTGGTGCTAAGACAATGTGGAAGATCAATATTTTCATTTTACACTTAGGAAAACTGAGGCCCAAAGGCATGATTTCTCTTGCAGAAGGCAGACTGCTTGCAAAGAAGTAGAGGTAGTAATAGAACCTGAGCCCTTGGCTCAGGTCCTGAGATTAAAAAAAAAAAAAAAAGGGCAGAAAGCAGCCATCCTGCGTGTGCTGGGGGCCTAGGCCCAGCAGGCTCACTCACTGGTAGAAGTCGGTCTCCTTGGCCACTTCCTCACACCTCTTCAAGGCATTGGTGTGCTGGTTCTGCAGACTCTGCAGGTCCGACATGGCCCGCACACACTGGATCTTCAGCCTCTCATAGTCAGGATTCAGCCTGTGGTAGGGTCTGGCCCCGAGAGCAAACAGCCCCATGAACACAGACCCAAGATTCACACTGACCTGAGGCCGTGTCCTGAATCATCCCAACCCAGTGGCTTCTGTGTGCTGGTGTCCTATGCACGTACAACAACCTCCTAGTACTTGTTAAATTTCACTACTCTCACCTCTCCAACTAGAGGACGAAGGATGCTCCAATAGAGTGGGCCTTGGCTGCCTGAGCTCCCTGCTGCTTCATGGGCCTGGGAAACTGATAAAGGGCTGCTTTGCTCTCTAGGAGTTTCTAGGAGTCTGCATCTACCAGAAATCTATGATGAAGTTTCTCCTAGCTTCCGAACAGTTATGCTCAATCTTAGGTACACAACAAAATACCAGTGACCAGACCAATTACATCAGCATCTCTGTGGGTGGGACCCAAACAGCAGGGTTCTTTTTGTTTTGTTTTGTTTTTGCAGTGCTAGGTATGAGTCTCACTCATGAATGCTAGGTAAAGACACTACCATTGAGAGAGACTCTCAGCTCCAGGATTGTTTTTCAAATTCCCCAGGGAATTCTAATGTACAGCCACTTTGAGAATACTGGGAAGAACACCGGTTCTCAAAATGGGCTCCCAGATCTGCAGCGTTGGTATCACCTGGAAACTTGTCAAAAATACAAATTTGCAGGCCCAGCTACATGCCTTGAATCAATGCTATAGAGGGAGGGCAGGATAACTAGCAACCTGGGCTTTACCAAAGCTCTATTCTTATTTAAGTTTGAGACTCCCTTCCCTAGAGAAGGGACCAGCCAACTGTGTATGTGTGTGTGTGTGTGTGTGTGTGTGTGTACACGTGCAGTACTAGGAATTGAACCCAGGGGCATTCTGCCTCTGAGCTACACCCCCAGCTTTATTTCATTTTCTATTTTTGAAACAGAGTCTCACTAAGTTACTGAGGCTGGCTGAGAACTTGCAATCCTCCTGTCTCAGCCTCCCAAGTACTAGGATTATAGGCATGTACCATCATACCTGGTTTTGATAACTTTATTTTATAAAGGGTCAAATAATAAATATATTTTGGGTTTTGAAGGCTATTCATTATTCGTTGTAACCGCCTGATTCTGCTTGTAGCATATGCCAATAAAACTTTTTTTTCTTTTTTTTTTTTTTTTGCAGTACTGGGGGTTGAACTCAGGGGCATTCTACCTCTGAGCTACATCCCCAACCCTATTTTTTATTCTTTATTTTGAAACAGGGTCTCATTAAGTTGCAGAATGCCTCACTAGGTAGCTGAGGTTGGCCGTGAATCTGGATCCTCCAGTCTCAGCCTCCCAAATGCTGGGATTACAAGTGTGTGCCACCACGCCTGGCTCCAATAAAATTTTATATAAGAAGAGGGTCGCCGGGCATGGTAGTGCATGCCTGTAATCCCAGTACTTGGGAGGCTGAGACAGGAGGATCACAGCTTCAAGGATATCCTCAGCAAGCAGTGAGACTCTTCAACCTAGCAAGACCCTTTTCTAAATAAGAAATAAAATCAGGCTGGGGGTGTAGCTCAAAGGTAGAATGCCTCTAGGTTCAAGCCCCAGGGCCACAAAAAAAAAAAAAGAGAAGAGGGCCACATTTGGCCCATGGGCCACAGTGTACTGACTCATGTGCTAACACATCCATGTCTTTGTGTCATCTGACTGAGGGGCATACACTCATACAAAAAATCTTAAGAATCAGACTTTGCAGCCCTGACGGAATTCCTGAAGTAACCCTCCCCACCCCAAAATCCTTACCAGTATGGGAGCTACAGGATAAATGGCTCTGTGTCCCTCCTCCTTCTCCAGGAATATGCACCCTCCCCAAGCTGTGTGATTCAGGCCATGGGCTCTGGGTTTTATCTGGAGGAAGCAGGACAAGCCTGTGCCACCAGCCTTCAGATTCTGCTGCTGGGTTTGGGCAAGGGACACCCTTGTAGTGCAGTCTAGGCCCCAAGAGCTAAGGATAACTGCCTGGGGTGACAACACTGGTGCAGAACAGCTCCCTGAGCCAGGCGTGGTGGTGCACGCTTGCAATCCCAGCATTTGGAGGCTGAGACAGGAGGATCTGGGTTCGCAGCCAGCCTGAGCTACCTAGTGAGGCACTCCGCAACTTAGTGAGACCCTGTTTCAAAATAAAGAATAAAAAAAATAGGGCTGGGGGTACAGCTCAGAGGTAGAATGCCCCTGAGTTCAATCCCCAGTACCGCAAAAAAGGGGAGCTAGACAGTGTGACTACCTCTTGTCAAAGGTCGTTCCGTGGGTTGCGAAGGCCAGGCGTTTGCGCAGCTCATTCCTCTCTCGGGTCATCAGCCGCAGCTGGATGGAGAGGTTCTCCACCTTCTCATTCACCTGCCGGTCAGTAAGGAGGGGCGGCGGGGATGGCGCCTTCCCGGTGGTACCTGTGGGCAGGTCCCGATAAGCAAACTTGCATAAACTGCAGGCAGTGTCAAGCTCATGGCTTGTGTTAGCCATTCATAACCCCGCAAGGTGGCTCCTGCAGCATCCCCCTTTCACAGGCCAGAACACTGAGCCACAAAGCAAGAGGTGGAGCTGAAGTGTGAATCCCGGCTGTTTGGTCTTGGCTGAGGACCCCAAGGACATCCACCCTCTCCCCAACCTGGCTTTGACACTTCTGGGATGGGGCTATTTGGCCCTAGCCCTTGCTTCCTTGCCTGGTCTGGAAATGCCAGCTGTCATTCAGCCCTGGACATGGCATGGGGGAGTGGACAGACAACCCCGGGCCCCAAGCAGAAGGGCACACATGGAACCCTGCAAAGCCCCCGAGGACCAGGGCAGCTTCCCCTCCCACACCATGGCTGGACACTTGGCTCTGCAGCATGTCCATTGCCTGCTGAACCTGGTCAGAGCAGGGCCAAATGTGGCACAACACAGGTAAGTCCTGGGGTCTCTGACTGCCCCACCCATGCCAGGCCCGCATCACCTATCCCCAGGACCAAAAGCATCTGAAAAGAACTCCATGTCTATTTCCTTACTAAGGACAGAAGCCACCACTACCTCCAACAAGGCCCAAATCATCTCCAGGAAGAATGTGATCCTTCTACCCAGGGAGAAAGCACTTCACTCAAATGTCCTGGAAAAAGACTAATGCAGGGAGCTTTTATATTTAGCTCACTCAATATGTCCATCTGATATCTCACCTAGCTCTTGGAGATCCTTGGTGAGGTCATGGGACCTCGCAGCAGCCATCTCGTTCAGAGGATGGGATTGGGGAGGCTGGCTTACCCCAGGGGACACAGTATTGGTCTCCCCAGTAGACCCAGGATGTGCAAAGGGCACAGTGCACATCTGTCTCTCTGTGCCATCCTGATCACCCCTCTCCTGTTGATCCTTGTTGGTGGACTGCTCTTGCAAACCACGTGTTCCCCATGACAAGAGCTGGGCCTGGTGCCTCAGAATTGCCAAGAATCGCAACAGGGTGGGGGACGAGCTCATCATGGTAGGAGATGGGAGCCTCAAGCTCTCAGCCCAGCGTTGGTCAGTGTTTCAGGCGGTGGTACCTGACCACTTGGATCTAGCTCTCCTGAAATGCTCATTATTTAAAAGCCACCACCTTGGCACCCAGGACTCCTGTGCTCCGGAATGTTCTCTGGAGGTGGGCCCAGGGTTGGCAGGAGCATCTTCCCTTCTAGACATGGCGCTAGTCACACTGCAGAAACCTTCCCTCCACTTTCCCCACCAGACCCAGACCTCGCTCCTGTCCCCAGCAGCTCTGGAGGACAGGCTGGTAGGGCCCTGAATCACCTGCTTTGCAGTAACTTACCTGATTGACAGGTGAGGCTTCCTGTGGATGCTCTAATACCCCTCTGGGCATGCCTACTACTCATCCTCTCATCAATTCCAGAGGGAAATTACCTATGGAGGACCTACCTCCCAAGGCCTTGGGCTGAAAACACTCCATGAGCACCCAGAAAAGCAGGTTTCAGAGTTCACAGTCAGACCCACCCACAGCAACTAACACAGACATGCTAGGCGTTAATTTAATCATCACAACAACCCCACTTTACAGGTGAGGAGCTGAGGCCCAGCAAGGTCAGGGAGTTGACTCAAACTCCCTCAACTAGCTGGGACAAGCAGAGAGGCAGGATCCTGGTTTCAGATCACACGTGCTACACCCCGTGCCTGCCTCATTGCCTCCCCAGGCATATCTGACAATCCCTTAAGGAATGGTCAGCCTGTACCGCAAGAAGGTGGAATGCTCTGGGTTGTGGTCCTAGCAAAGTCCTCTCTGAACCCCAGACAGGGTGAAGGTTACAGGTTGAATTTTGGTGAAGGTTACAGGTTGAATTTTGGTCCCCCAAAGATGTTGGGCCCTAATCACACCAATGTGACTATAACCTTATCTGCAGACAGGGTCTTTTACAATTGAGCAAGTTAGGATGAAGTCACACTGGAGCAAGGTGGGCCCCTGAAGCAATATGGCGTATGTGTGTGTGTGTGTGTGTGTGTGTGTGTGTGTATTTATTGGTACTAGGGATTGATCACAGGAGTGTTCTACCTCTGAGCTATACCCCAGCCTTTTCTAATTTTTATTTTGAAACAGGGCCTCACTAAGGGATTGCAGGCTTCGAATCTGTGATCCTCCTGTCTGAGCCTCCCACATACTAGGATTACAGGTGTGTGCCAGCATGCCTGGTAACCAGTATCCTTATTAAATGGGGAAATGGAACCAGGTGTGGTGGTACACGCTTGTAATCCCAGTACTTGGGAGGCTGAGATAAGAGGATCGAAGGTTCAAAGCCAGCCTCAGCAATTTAGCAAGGCCCTCTGCAACTTAGTGAGACCCTGTTTCCAAATAAATAAAATTGGGCTGGGGGTATAGCTCAGAGACAGAATGCCCCTGGATTCAATCCCCAGTGCCACAAAAGGGGGGGGGGGGAGCAGACAAATGCACCCAGGGAGAATGCCGTGAGCATGAAGGCAGAGATCTGGTGATATACCTATGCTATCAGAAGCCAGGACACAGGCCTGCAGCAGGGACTTTCCCGGCACCTTTGAGGAGCAAATCTTTACCAATGCTTCCGTCTCAGACTTCTGGCCTCTGGAGTTATGAGACAGTAAATTTCTGTTGTTGAAACCCTCGGTTTGCAGGACTTTGTCATGGCAGCCCCATAAAGGCACAGAGGACCCCGATTGGTATCTGTCTGCCCCTCTCATCACACTGACCTCCTGTACTGTAATGTTATTTAACTGTCCTCCCTGGGACCCTAGGATCCAGGAACGAAGGGACCACATCTATCCTCTGCCCCAAGAGCCCTGGCACATCAGAGGGGTTCAGAAAGCAAGCTGACAGGTGGGCATTGACTCCTGGCTACTTCTGGAATATCTGGCTTGAGACTTCCCCTCTCTCAATGCTATCTCTTTATTTATAGTAGGAAAGCAAAATGATTGGACCAGATGACTTCTGTGAGCACATCTAGTGCAAAACCTCAGGACTCAACACTAAAGGTGCAGCCACCACTCACAATCAGAGGGGACATCAGAAACCACCCCAGGTGCTCGACAGAAGGCTGTACATAGGGTCTCATAGGTTTGGGGAGGCTCGGAGCAGTCACCATCTTCCTGCTGGTACGTCTCCAGTGAACTGAGGTAGGCCTGGCCTCACTTTATGCGGTTCCAGAATATCCAGTTCAGCGTGGACTGGCTATTCCTGTCCCTGGGACAATGCTCTGCCCTTCCTACGGAGGGCAGACCAAAAGAGGGCGGTCTCACAGAGAATGTCACTGAGCTATGTGAGGACTTTGGATGGAGGGTTCTGGGGGATTACTGAGAAAGTGAAGGCCTAAGTAGTGAAGGAAAAACAAAGTATGTCCCTGCCCCCATGCCACCCCTTCTAGCACCAGAACAGGTGCTTTGCCAACAAGATGATCCTATGAACATCCTGACAAGGAGGGTCAACCTCCCATGCCATGAAGCCGTGAGGCTGTTGTGTCTCATGCCCAGATCCCCCGCCTGTCTGGCATCCCCGAGGAAGACGGGCTGGGCAGGTAGTACTCACCCACGCTGCTAAGGGAGCTGCTGCTCTCTGAGTCTGAGGGCATGATGGACAGGACGCTGTAGGTAGAGCCTGGGGACAAAAGGGAGACCAATTGTTACTACCTCAAAAGGGCCACTCATCCACATCCCAAGCACTGTCAGAAGAGTCCATCTGCAGTCAACGTGAGGCAGTGAGCCAGCGCCATATCTGGAGTCGAGGCCAGACAGAGGCATTGCAGTGGCAAAAACTGGACTTTGGGGGTTCCACCCAGTCTTTGTCTCACTTTACCCATGTCATCCTGCTCCAGAGATTGATGGATGGGCAGAGTGGCAGGCTGGCCTCTTGGTGGTACACCTGGAGACAGGCTTGGCCAGGAAGCAGCATGCCCCCAGTTAAAATGGGGTGTGGGAAGCCGGGCGTGGTGGCGCACGCTTGTAATCCCAGCATTTGGGAGGCTGAGACCGGAAGATCTGGGTTCACAGCCAGCCTCAGCTACCTAGTGAGGCACTCCGCAACTTAGTGAGACCCTGTTTCAAAATAAAGAATAAAAAATAGGGCTGGGGGTACAGCTCGGAGGTAGAATGCCCGAGTTCAATACCCAGTACTGAAAAAAAAAATGGGGTGTGGGGATTTTCTGCAGAACTTTATCAATATGACTGACTTCTACACATAGGGAAACAGCATCCATTAAACACCAATTCAACTACCTGTTCTTCCCCTGTCTGTTGTGCTTTTATGTCCTAACTGTATGCAAGCTTAGTCCTCAGAGATTTAATCAGTGTCTGCTCCCTTAGTAACTGCACCTCAAGGGTCTGCGGTGCAGTTCAGTGGCAGAGCCTGTGTCTAGCATGCATGAGGCCCTGGGTCCAATAAGCAGCACTCCAAAAAAATTATTCAAAAAGTTATGAGCAATTACATTATCACCAAAGCCAGAGAATAGCACGTGGTTCTTTGGGGATTTTTTTAGATTGGGGGTGGAGGGATCCATTTTTGCTGTTGTTAATTCCTGGCTGTGAATACCAAGTGGTTTTGTTTCCAGTCGAATATTTTCAGAACCAGATGTGACCTGCCTGGCATCAGAAGAAACCTCTGGATCAGGGCTCAGTTTCTGAGCTATCTCTGCCCAGGTAATAGGCTGGTCCCACTGAGAAAATCATTTCAGTCTTTGGGACCTTGCTTCCTACTTTCTATGATGGAGAAACTCAGCTTCACAGTTCCTAAGATCATGTCCCAGCCCATATCACCAATTACATTTCTCATTGGTGACTGGAAACAAAGAGTGAACTCAGCTTTTCAAGACTAAAGATAATGCAAAATTAAAAGAGAGGGCAAGCCAAGTGTAGTGGAACACGCCTGTAATCCCAGTACTTGGGAGGCTGAGACAGTAGGATCATGGGTTCGAGGACAGGCTCAGCAAAGTAGAGAAACTCTCATCAACCTAGTGAGACTCTGTTTCCAAATAAAAAATAAAATTGGGTTGGGGATGTAGTTCGAAGGCAGAATGCCTCTGGGTTCAATCCCCAGTACCACACACACAAAAAAAAGAGAGGGCAAACCGATTTCACTCAGAGACTGGATTACTAGATTGGAGTCACAAGAAGCATAAGATGCAGAGATGGCAGGTCACATTAAACAAGATAATGAGAGGAATGCAATGTTTTGTTCTTGGAACCAAGAGAACTATACAACAAAGAAGTGTACGTACTGGGCAGAGTGGATGCACCAGAAATGGGATTTTTGCAATAAAGGCTTTGAACAACCCTTAGGGCGCTGAGTCAGAAAGCTGCCAAGAACTAATGAGATCTCAGGCTCCAGGCACAAAAATATGAGACCAGATTCAAGTCGTTCTCCTCCATCTCAACTCTTCACTGGTCCCCCATTGCCATACACTCCCAGAAGTGAAAGAGATGAAGAGACAGAGTCAATGGGGAGAGGCAAGGAGGAAGAAGACTCCTGGAAGGGACAGGCTTTAAGGCTAAGGGAGGAAATCTCAGGAGACCTCCCAGGGGAAAGGGGATACTTTTTTGGGGGGTGAGGACCATATATGGAGGGCAGAGAGACAGACAGCCTTAGTATACAGGAATGCCAGTGAGGTAGCTGGTGTGCCCAACAGAAAGAGATGGGGGAGGAGAGAAGAAAAGGATTTGGGGAGTGACAAGAACAAGGGCAGTGGCAGGAATGACCAGAGGCCTCATTATGGAAACTCCTATGAATATCTGAAGCACTTGAGTGTTTGGTGTGATTAAAGAGGACCACATGGGGAGTGGGAAAGGGCCTTGTTTTCCAACGCAACCGTCAAAGGAACTAGATGTGTTCTCAACTGCCTCCAGAGGCAGAGAGGAGACAGCGGTGGTGGTGGAGCTGATGGTCCCACATGGTCTGCATGCTGGCACTGCCTCGGGATGAAAGGGCCCAGGAAGGGCAGGCACAGGGGCCAGCACCTACCCGGCAGAGATGTCCCAAGGACAATCTGTGCCTCATTCGAAGGGAGATGAAACCAAAATACCCCATTTGGCTCTAAAATTATATGATTCCACTAAAAAATGAATAAGCCAAGATCAGTCGCCTCAAATCCTACCCCATACCGTTAGTTTTGCTATTTATTATTTATTTATTTATTTATTGTATTGGGGATTAAACCCAGAGGCATTCTACCTCTGAGCTACAACCCAGTCCTTTTTATTTTTTGTTTTAAAACAGGGTCTCACTAGGTTGCTGAGAGTCTCACTATATTGCTGAAGCTGTCCTCAAACCTGCAATTCTCCTGTCTCAGCCTCCTGAGTACTGAAATTACAGGCATGTGTCACCAATCCCAACTTTTGCTATGCATTTAACATCTCTGCAGTTTCTATCTCAAAACAAGGAGAGCCAGGCGTGGCAATGAACACTTGTAATCCCAGTACTTGGGAGACTGAGATAGGAGGATAGCAGGTTCGAAGCCAGCCTCAGCTACTTAGTGAGGCCCTCTGCAACTTAGTGAGAAGCTGATTTCAGCAGCTGCGGGTCTTGAACACACAGCCAAAAAAAAACCCAACAAAGATAAAAACAAACAAAACCCCCACAAACTAGTTTACTACACAAAACCAGTTTTTGGGGGGGTTTTTTGTTTATTTTTTGGTTTTTTTGGCGGTACTGGAGATTGAACTCAGGGGCATTCTACCTCCGAGCTATACCCCCAGCCCTATTTTTTATTCTTTATTTTGAACCCGAGTCTCACTAAGTTGCGGAGTGCCTCACTAGGTAGCTGAGGCTGGCCTCGAACCCGGATACTCCGGTCTCAGCCTCCCGAATGCTGGGATTACAAGCGTGTGCCACCACGCCCGGCTACAAAACCAGTTTTTGATGAAGATTCTCCTCCCCCTCCTCATTACTCTGCAGTGAGGACTGTATGGCGAGGAACCCCACCTCGAGTCAGAAAACATTCTAAAACCCAAATTCTCATGCAGAATGGGGCTGCTGATGGAAGCTGGATACTACCGAGAGGGAGATGATGAATCTGGTTAGCTGTCTAGGGTGCAAGAATCCGTGACACTTCAAATACTGGAATGTTGCAGCTGCCTGAATGCAGAGCTCAAACACAAACCAGGGTAAAGGAGGCAGGGAAAGGGAAGAGGAACAGGGTGGACATGTAGTGAGACCCTTATTTCAAAATAAAGAATAAAAAATAGGGCTGGGGGTATAGCTAGGAGGTAGAATGCCCCTGGGTTCAATGCCCAGTACTAAAAAAAATAATAATAATAAGGAGGATCAGTCGGGTGTGATAGTACAAGGCTGTAATCCTAGCACTAGGGAGGCTGAGACAGTAGGATCCCAGGTTCAAGGACATCCTCAGCAATTTAGTGAGATGCTTGCAACTTAGTGAGACCCTATTTCAAAATGAAAAAAATAAATAAAGGGCTGGGGGTAAAGCACAGCTCAGAGGTAGAATGCCCCTGGGTTCAATCCCCAGTATCACAAAATTTTTAAATCATCTCTTCCCATATCATACATATTAAGTCAAATGCAATTTATTCAATCCACTGACATCTATAAGGAACCAAACACCATTTCTGTTTTCTAACTTAATCGCCATCATTTTTAAATATTTTTTTCCTCTATGAGGGTAAGGAAGGCTAGCCAGCTGTTATGTTGGTGGATTATTTTCAAAAGACACCTACTCAGGAAAGCAAGCACAAATAAACTCTCCCACTCACACCTCTAGAAACTCTGTGCTCTTCTGCAGCCCCCCCTCGGCCCCCCACACCCTGAACCCTGGTGCGCTCCGGTAGATGCCACCACAGGAACAGAACGCCTTGCTACGCTCGTTATTGGCAGCAGCAGTGCCCCATCTTCCAGTAAACCACCCCTCCTCTTCAAATCATCTCTCTCCTCCCCCGTGGCGAGTTTCCACTGTTAATTAAACTTGGCAGCCACCCTTTTTTCTCTCCACCCACCACCTCCCTCCCTCCCCAGCTGGGGGACTCCACAGGCCAATCAATACATTTTGTTCCTCTTCCCTGTCCCCAAAGTCTTGACTGAGCTCTGGGGCCTGACCCAGGCAGGCGGTGTGACATCTTTATCTGCGTCTCTGGGCATTACCCCACCCCACCCCAGGCAGCTGGCAGGGCTCCCTGGGACCAGTGGGGGTCGTGATTAAAATTGGACCGGGTCCAGTTTGCACAACGTTCCCAGAGTCTTGGACGTCAGTAAGGGGGAAAGAGGCCCGAAGACAACATTGTCTCGGTCGTGCTTTGTCTCTGCCTCTATTGTTGTCTTAAAGGCCTGTGTGGTCAGGACTGTTGGGAAAAAGCAAAAGGAGTCACTCTCCCCGAGTCACACGGTGTCCTTTCAAAGTCAGTGGCTTCTACAGGGTGAGGGGTGGGTGTTGGGCGTCATCTACCTCTGGGGTTTCACAATCAAATTCAGAGGCCATGAGTCCTGTGGCCGCTGAGCACACTCTATGCCCAGAGCAGCCCATCATCATGTCACAGCCCCACACAAGGAAGGGTGATAATTCCCCCTCCACATCACCCACCCAGAAAACGAAGGCAGTCCAAAAGACTGTGCAGGGTCCCCAGGGAGGAAGCCACGGAGGACTGCAGAACCAGCCTGCTCCCCACCATACATCCACCAAGTCCCACATGCTGCCCAGGTGTGAGCCCCTGCAAAGGAGCTGAGAGGACCCAGAGGAAGTCCAAGGAGGTGCCCACATTCCCAGAGGAGGCATGCTAGAGTCCAGCTTGGGATGGAGGCGTGGGGGCCAGAGTCATACATGGGGACTCTACTATTGGAACAATTGCCTGGAGACATGCTAGAAGCCAGGTTTGGGAGGGCCTGGGACTCTGTGGCCCACAGACCATGGAATGGAAGCCTCCCTGCAAGTCTGGGGGAGGCAAACTTCTGGGACTGACCCACAGCAAGCATTGTCTGGTCCTTCCCAAGAGCCCAGGCCCCACTAATTCTGTTTACTCTGTGACTCAGCTGCACTGGGTCAAGGAGACCACTTCAAAAGAACTTCCAGTAAAATCACCCAAGCGATAAGGGAACGCCCAGCCTCCCAGGCAGCTGGAGGCCCAGGAAAGAGAGAGGGTCCTCTCATTCTCCCCTCCATTCACCCACAGTTATGAAGGGTGGAGACAGGATTTCCTCTGTGAAGGGACTCTGCTCCATTCTGAAGCCAAGGCCCAGTCTGCGGGAGGAGGCTGCTGCTGGGTCACAGAGAGGCCACCTTAGTACCCTGGGAAGGGGTGGGAGAAGGAAAGCTGGGGAGGAAGATGGCGCAGGCACCTGCTGCCCTCCAGCTCACAACCAAGGAGAGGTATCCCCCATACCCGATCACTAGACCCCATGTATTCCTCAGGCTCCCTGCACAAGTCCCATGTACCACTGGTACTGGACCAGGTTTAGAGGAAATGAGCTAGGAACCCAGGAGCCCAAAGGCTGCTCGCCTGTTCAGAGACTCAGGGGAGGGCTCTTCCCCACTCTGAGTCTCAGGGCCAAAGGAGACAGGAGCCCCCAGAACACAGATGCAGGGCCAGCCTGCCTGGGTCTAACATGGGGACTCTGCCCCTCCCCAACTGTGTGCCCTCAGGTAGGACCACGCAGCCTCTCTGCACCTCCATATGCTTATCTATAAAATGGAATGATAGGCCAGGTGTGGTGGTACACGCTTGTAATCCCAGCATTTGGGAGGCTGAGACCGGAGGATCTGGGTTCGCAGCCAGCCTCAGCTACCTAGTGAGGCATTCTGCAACTTAGTGAGACCCTGTTTCAAAATAAAGAATAAAAAAAAAAATGGGGCTGGGGGTATAGCTCGGAGGTAGAATGCCCCTGAGTTCAATCCCCGGTACCAAAAAAAAAAAAAGGGATGATAGGAATGCCTACCTCATGCAGCTGTTGTGAGGATCAACTGGGTTCATATATGAAAAGTGCCTGAAACCGCACTGGGCACCGGTACCCTGGGTGTTAGCTGCTATGACTTCTCAGAGGGCCCAAACTGAAAGCCGTGACACAGGGATGAGGTCAGAGGCCACAAAGGCAAACTGCCAGACTGTGTGGCGCTCTCTGATAATAATAATAGCAGCTAATAGATACCGAGCGCTGTTAAGTGCTGAGACTGTGCTAAGCACTTTGCAGGCATTGCCTCAGCTAATTCTCATAATAACACTGAGGTTGTCATTACATCCCTTTTACAGAATAGGAAAATAAGGTTAGAAAAATTATGCAGCTTGCTTAAGGATGTTGCAGAGCTACTAAGGGGCATATGGGATACAACCCTAGGAGTCTACCCCAAGCTGGCACTCTTGAGTCCCTATGCATAATACTGCTCCCCTGCTCTAAGGAGGAAGAGCAGTCAGGGAAGACATCATGGAGGAGGGGGCCTAGAGCTGGCCTAGGAGGATGGTGGCCTTGGATAAGTACGAGAAACCAGACCATTTTGGAGGAGACAACAGGCAGAATCTAACTCCCACTGAGAGCAAGAAGTCTTGGAGCAGGGCTGGCCCCATTCAGGGCTCCTCTTTGTTCCCCCAAGACTGGGTTCATGTCCTCCTGTCCATCTCCTCATTGAAGAACACTCTGAGCTGAGCCAAACATGGAGCTATAGGAAGAAGGAGACAGGAGGGGTGATGGTGTCACAGCCCCTGAAAGTTGCCCGTGTGGTTACAGAGGCAGGACCCAGAATTCGGTGAGCTGTGGAGATGGAAGAGTGGCAAGGACTGCAGAGCCTGTGCCCATCACCTCCCACAGGCTCCACTTCCCCTGCTCTGCACACCTGCCGGGATGCTGGGGGAGGCACCCTGCTGCTAAGAAGCCCCCTTGCAGAACCACCTTCGGGGCAACCCAAACCCAATGTTGAAGGCACTGACAAGCCTAGGCATTTGGGGGTGGTATGGGTGGGGGGGACCATGGCCCAGGGATGCAGCAGCCACAGATGAAAGCAAACAAATTGAGGTAGGGCAATCCTACCCTATGCCCCTATAGGTCCCCTGAGGGTGGGAAGATCCTCATCTCCCCAGTGCATAGGGAGCTGGTGACGACAGCACTGGCTGTCACCTTCGGGGCAGGTAAAGATTTGACCCCGATGTACATAACCCAGACCAAAGTATCTGTACACAAGGACTTGTTCATTTTCCCTAGATGAGACGATGCTATAGTGTTCTTTACAAAGTTTAAACACAGCATTGTAATGACATTTTATTTCCCCTTTTTCAGGTTGCTGTAAGGACTACTAGTGTGTGTGTGTGTGTGTGTGTGTGTGTGTGTGTGTGTGTGTGTGTGTTACTGGGGATTGAACTCAGGGGCATTCTACTTCTGAGCTACACCTCCCCCCAGCCCTATTTTATTGTTTTGTTTGTTTGTTTGTTTGTTTGTTTGTTTTGCGGGTCTGGGGATTGAACTCAGGGGCATTCTACCTCCGAGCTACACCCCCCAGCCCTATTTTTTATTCTTTATTTTGAAACTGAGTCTCACTAAATTGCGAGTGCCTCACTAGGTAGCTGAGGCTGGCCGCGAACCTGGATCCTCCGGTCTCAGCCTCCCGAATGCTGAGATTACAAGTGTGCGCCAACCATGACCAGCTATTTTATTGTTTTTATTTTGAAACAGGGTTTTACTAGGTTGATGAGTCTCATTACTTGCTAAGGCTGTCCTGGAACCTGTGATCCTCCTGTCTCAGCCTCCTAAGTACGGGGATTACAAGCATGTGCCACCATGCCCAGCCTGCTAGTCCATCTTGAAAAGATGAGCGGAGGTGTACCCTACCCAGGAAATGGGAGAGCTATCCTCCTGGGTGGGCAGTGAGGTGGGGGGAGCATGAAAGAGGAGCATGTCCAGGGCTCTGATCATCTGGAAAATCAGGGACTGAAGTACCCAGACCTCGGGAAACTCAGATGACAATTCTGCCATCTCTGACTCCCCCTTTTCCCTTCCACCTCCCCACAAAATGCCCCCAAAAAATAAGAAAAGGGAGAGAAAACAAAATACGAACATCTAGAATTGATAATTTAGTCAATTAAAATAAAGGCCCTTCTCTCATTTGTGTTGGCTTGAGGGTCTTGGCTTTTATTTATTTGGGGGGCACTCCATGGGAGAGCTCCAGATGCCCCAGGGAAAACCAGTACAACCTCTAGAACAAGCTAAAGAAATATCTCATCCTTGGTCTTTAGAAAGCAGCAGGAAATTAAATGAGCCAGTGAAGTTTCCTAAATCTGTTCATGATTCTGATGCTTAGACCAAATGCAAAAAACTGCAAATGGTGTCCCCACCCTGTCCCCTTAATGCTAACGTCATCCCCCAAATGGCTGTGTTCCATTAATCTCAGTTCAAGGTAAGCTGAAGAGTCAGCAGGAGGAAATGACGGCTCTGGGAACAGCCTAAGCGTCACAGAGTGAGTGAGCAGGAAGGCAGATGACACAGACTAGACAGGTCAGGGACAGTCTGTCCACAAAAGTCACAGAGGGCAGTCACCAAGGAGAGGGCTTATCTTCACCAGCAATTGGTGCTGTCTCTGTCCCTTCCTCCACCAACACCATCAGCACCACCCTCGTCTCTTGCTTTATGGAGTGCTTTGAACATTTGTGACAACTGAGGCAACTCAGCCCCAGTCCCTGGGGGCAGTAGCCCAGGATCTCAGTTCCTGGAAGGACCGCTTGCCCACTGAGATACACCTGTTGAATGTGAACTCACCAAGACACACACACACACATACACACACACACAGTGACTCTGCATGGTGGAAAGAACACAGAGTCAGAACTACAAGGACCCATCTGTAGTGGGTAACCAAAGGCAAATACTTTTCTTGAGCCTCAGTTTCCTCTTCTGTATGCTTAAGTTCAAAGTTTTTATACAGTTTGTACATTGCTGTGTTCAAGTGGCTAAGCTGAGCAAATGTGATACCAGATGCTGAAAGAGCTTTGTAACCATCAAGGAACTGCTTCAAAGGATGCCTTGGACCTGCTCCACCATCCAGGTCTCCTTCTTCCCTCTACTCCTTACTTTAGCTGCCTTACTAGTAGCTATTACTAGAGGTGACTAGTAGTTACTAGTTACTGAATGAATAACTAGTAACTAGTAGTTACTTCCAGTAATCCTCCTTTATTCTAAGCTTTTTCAAAACACAAAACAACAAAACCAGCATATATACACACACAAAAGAAAAACAAATAAAAAAGCAAGAACTTTACCTCCATCCCTCTCCATTACACTTGTCTAAACTCTTCGGGCCCGCGAGTGGTCCAAGCCACACTCAGCTTTGCCTGCTCCTACAATGACTGTGGTTCCTACAGGCAAAAACTCCAGCTGCTCAGCCCTGGAATTCTAGAATGTACAGGAATAAGTGGGCAGGGATGAGTCCAGGGACTATCTCCAGCAGTGTAAACCAGGGGGTACACTAGGAGAACACTAGGAATATTCCTGAAAGAGTTCCCCTGAACCGGTGGTCATAGAGGACGACTGGGAGGGAGCATGAAAGCTGTGAAGAGGTGGGGAGGATGGGATATGAGGGAGGTGGACAAAAGTGCTAGGGTGTGTGGTTGGGGTCTCCAGGAAGATGACACCATTAACAGGGACAGAGAACCAAAGAAGGTTAGTTCAGAGAAATGATGAGGTCGTTGAGACCCATCAGACTGAATGCACAAAAGAAAATCCCTGTGATGTCTGCCATGGTCAATACAAGGGGCATTCGTCATCCCCAGACTTGAAGGCTTCGACAGGCTGGTCCACCTCCAGAAATACTTTATGGTGCTTGATGCTTAGCAGGCTTACTTTAATTAATTGCTAATTGAAATTAAACTCTAAAACCCAATCTGTTTCTCCAGAATAAATGGGAATAAAAGAGCACTCCAAAGGAAAATAAATTTTAAAAAAAGAATTGTCTTTTTCCATGAATTCCCTTTTTAAAGCCCAAAGACACAGAGTCTAAGGAAAGTTTGGCCCATCAGAGTGGCTCCAGGAAGCCCTGCCCTAAGCAAATGGTCTTCTAACACAAGACACCCTCTCAGATAAGGTGATACTGGTAGAAGGGCCACCTCCATTTACACAGCACCTCGTATGGATTTTGCAAACAGTGGCCTTTGGAAGTAGGTGGAAAGAATCCATTCCTGAAACCGTAGGGACCTTTCATGATGTTTTGCAAACAGGACAGCTGCACACACTCACCTGGCACCTCCACTGAGGTACCAAGGCTGCCACACTCACAGCAGTGGTGACGAGCTTCTATGCAACCTGGGCTGCAGGCCTGCTGTACCAACACACTCAGGCAGGGAGAGGTCCTCGTGCCAGCTGGCCCTGCTGGCTCCACCAAATCAAGGTGACACATCCTGAGCATCTTTCTCCCTAAAACCCCAAAGCAAAGCTTCCATCAAGTTCCAGCCTCACATGTATTATTTCTCTGAATGAAAGCACTCACGTTTATCTCCAGCTCCAGTGCATGACCAATCTTACCCTCCAGTGCTCAGAAAATAAGACCCAGTCACTCCCTCTTCAATTGTAGAAAGAAGAGCTCTCCTCACCCCATCCCAGGCAAAATCTGGTCACACGATGTCTTCACATTGCCACAACTCAACCGCAGGAACTGGGGAAGGAGACCACAGAAGCATTTCGAATGCACAAAAGGATGTGGGTTCCTTCACACTTGGGCAGCCCTCAAGAGAGAAAGTTGATCTTGAGTAACAAGAGAAAATATTTCCTTATTTTGTGTGAGGAGGAGAAAAAAAATGAACAAAATTCACATCCACAACCACAGAACACAGCAAATGAAACCAAAGCACATCCACCCCAGAGACCCAAGGGTCCTACAGCTCCTGGCAATCAGGCCCAGTATCCTTCCTGGGTTCCAAGACCTCCAGCCTATATCACTGCACCTGGCCCCTGGCCCCTGAGCAAGGCTTGCAAGTTAAAGCTTGGAGAGTCGGGAGTGGATCATATTTTCAAGGCAGATTTCAGCTTCTCGGAGCTTTAGGGGCCCAAATACCACCCAACTCTGACCTTCTACAGATGTCCAGAGGGGAATCAGTGGAGCCAGGTCCCACAGCGAGCTGAGACAAGTGCTGGAAGTCAAACAAAAGCCAACCTACAATTCTGATTATCAGGATTCGAGGAAGAAGGGGTAAAGGTAACAACAGTCTGCAGCAGAAGCAGGGACCTTGGCACCTCCAAGGAAAGAAACTACCCCAAGCCACCACCTATACAACCCCTGCCAGTGGGGGGAGCCACAGGGAGGGATATAGTCTCTTCTTCCCAAACCTAGCCATCTATGTCACCTAGGCTGCTCTTAAGAAACGTTTCAGGATGCCTTCTTCCCTGACAGCACCTCCAGCAACCGTATTTTTAAGATCCTGCTCAGTGATGCTGATGAGCCAGCTGGTTTGGGAATCCCATGGGGGGCTGCACAGGCAGCTCAGCCTTCTTGCCCTTGGATCTTGCTGCATTCTTATACTAACCTCTGGCCAGAAGTGCCCAGCCTCCCAAGGCCATCCTCATGGCCCTTATCCTTATAGAATAAAGACCTTCCTTATAGAATCTTGCAAGAATAGGAATGTTGACTATTATGGGCTGAACTGTTGTGCTCCCCCCAAATTCTTTTTTTTGTGTGTGTGGTACTGGGGATTGAACTCAGGGGCATTCTACCTCCGAGCTATACCCCCAAGCCCTATTTTTTATTCTTTATTTTGAAACTGGGTCTCACTAAGTTGCGGAGTGCCTCACTAGGTAGCTGAGGCTGGCCGCGAACCTGGATCCTCCAATTTCAGCCTCCCAAATGCTGGGATTACAAGCATGTGCCACCACGCCCAGATCTCCCCCCAAATTCTTATGTTAGAACCCTAACTGCCAATATTTTAGGATACAATCATATTTGGAGATAGGGTCTTTTTCTGATTTGGGGAAGGTTTTTGTTTTGTTTTGTTTGTACTGGGGATTGCACCCAGGGGCATTCTACTGCTGAGCTGCACCCCAGCCCTTTTTATTTTTTATTTTGAGACAGAGTCTCACTAATTTGCTGAGGCTGGTCTCAAACTTGTGATTCTCCTGCCTCAGTCTCCCTAGGAGCTGGGATTATAGGTCTTTGCTACCACACTCAGCTGGAGAAAGGGTCTTTAAAGATGTGACTAAATTATGTATGTATGCATGTATGTATGTATGAATGTATGTATGTATTTATTTAGTTTTGGTGCTGGGATTGAACTCAGGGGCATTCTACCTCCAAGCTACACCCCCAGCCCTATTTTGTTTTTATTTTTTTTATTTTGTAACAGGGTCTTGCTAGGTTGAGAGTCTCACTTCTTGATGATGCTGTCCTCGAACCTGTGAATCCTCCTGTCTCAGGCTCCCAAGTGCTGGGATTATAGGCGTGGGTCACTATGCCCAGCAGGATATGACTAAATTAAAATGAGGCTGTTGAGTGAGTCCAGGTCCAACACAGCTGTTGTCTTTAAAAGGAGAGATTAGGACACAGACATAAAGAGGGAAGATCTTTTATGTGAGACACAGGGAAGATAGCCACCTGCCAGTCAAAGAGATAGGCCTCAGGAGACGCCTTTCCCTGCCAACACCTTCTTCACCTTGGGCTTCTGGCCTCCATAACTAGAAAGCAACAGATGTATGTATGTGAGCTGCCCAGTCTGTGATGCTCTGTTATGGCAGCCCACATAACAACACAGTTATGACAAGTTACCTAATGCTCAACCACACAGGTGCATGGTGATAGCCAGGAAAAGCCCTCAAATGCAGACATTATCTTACTTAAAATTGGAGAGGGAGGTAGTACTGTTAGCTATTAAATCCCATTTTACAGACAAAACCCTGAGGCTGTCAGAGGTTAAAGAACTAGACCAGAATCATTCAGCTAGATGGAGAATGAAGAGACCTCCAAGGCCCACACCTTTAACAACTGCTGTCCTCCTGGCACATCCTAAAAAACCTCCCCCAGGGCCATTCCTCACCTAGGAAGCCACCAGTCTGCTCCTGTCTGATGAGCACTAGAGGAACCTACCTGCTTTCTTTCCTATCCACAGGCTTCAGTAAGTACTTAAGGGGAGCCCAGGCTTTCTACTGTGTATAGTACCAGACTCTCTTTCTTTTCCTTTTAATAAGCACTGTATGGCTTTGGTAATCAGGGGAAAAACACATTATTAAAGGAAAAGACACTAATACAGTTAAGAATTGCTATTGACTCTGGGCATGGTGGCACACACTTATAATTCCAGTACTTGGGAGGCTAAAACAAGAGGATCACAGGTTCGAAGTCAGCCTTGGCAACTTAGTGATATCCTGTTTCCAAATAAGAAATAAAACTGGTCGAGGGGTATAACTTGGAGGTAGCATGCCTCTGGGTTCAATCCCCAGTAACACACGCACATACACACACACACACACACACACACACACACACACACACACAAAATGCTATTGAATCTTCAGCTTATGTGCCCCCCCCCAAAAAAGGTGATCAAAAGGAATATATTTAGAAAGACTATTAAGGAGCCGGGCGTGGTGGCGCACGCTTGTAATCCCAGCATTCGGGAGGCTGAGACCGGAGGATCTGGGTTTGCAGCCAGCCTCAGCTACCTAGTGAGGCACTCCGCAACTTAGTGAGACTCGGTTTCAAAATAAAGAATAAAAAAAAATAGGGCTGGGGGTATAGCTCGGAGGTAGAATGCCCCTGAGTTCAATCCCCAGTACTGCAAAAAAAAAAAAAAAAAGAAAGAAAGAAAGACTATTAAGAAGAAGAAGAAAAATACAAAAATACAAGCTGTCTTTGCCCAGGTCCCACCAGCCACAATGAGATAAGGAAGCAGCCAGTAATGCCAGCCAGGCCATCTCTAGAAAATATCTGTTTTTAAAAGCACGTTCCATTTCATCACTTTCAGAAAAACAAAGAGGAGGAGACCTTGAGGGGTAGACAAGCAGGCTCTGCAGCGACATGTAGAGTGTGTACTTGTGGCGACAGCAGCTGCCCAGAGCCAGCCAACAATCTTCATCAGAAAAGTCCAGATCTTGAGTGGCAGACGGGGCTCAGACACCCAGCTGCCATCAGCATGCAGCCCAACAAAGTGGCAATTTTCATATTTCCTAGGGCCTACTGGGCCCCCAACTTCTTAGTTCAAATGGAAACTGTCAGATAGGATTTTGTGCAAACATGAGTTTTCCTCAGGGGCAAGCACTCAGAGTCTACAACTTCTTCTTTCATTTTCCAAGAGCTTTTTGTCCACGGTGACTACATCAAAATGGGACAGGTCAGTGGGGGGGGCAGGAGGAGGGGTGTCAGGAGCGTCAGAATAGAGCAAATGAAGAGTACAAGGAGAGCCAAAAGAATTGCAAGGAGGCAGCTGGGCGTGGTAGCGCATGCTTGTAATTCCGGTACTTGGGAGGCTGAGACAAGAGGATTCAGGTTCGAGGCCAGCCTCAGCTACTTAGTGAGGCCCTCTGCAACTTAGTGAGACCCTGTTTCAAAATAAAGAATAAAAAATAGGACTGGGGGTGTAGCTTGGAGGTAAAATGCCCCTGGGTTCAATCCTTAGGACAAAAAAAAAAAATGGAATTGCAAGGAGGAAAAATGCAGAAGCCTACATGCTTAGCTCAAACCTGAGGTCCATGTGGGAGGAGACAGCTCCCCCCTCCTCCACTCCCCAGCCCTCATCTCATCTGTTAACACAACCTCCCCCCTAACCTGGGGGGCTCTTCCTCCTCTCTTGGTACTGGGAATTGAGCCCAGGAGGTTCACTCTACCACTAAGCAACATCCCTAGCCCTGGTTTAAATTTTCTTTAGAAACAGGATCTCACTAAGTTGCCCAGGCTAGCCTTGAACTTGTGATCCACCTGCCTCAGTCACCCAAGTAGCTGGGATTAGTAGCCATGCACAGCACTTGAGGTCTCTGAAAGAGAAATATACAAAAAGAATGTGTAAAAATCTATGACAGGGGACAGGAGAAGTCCCATGTCAGGCAGAGATTTTTGGACACAGTTAATGACACTGATCTTCGGAACCATTTTAAAGGACCGGCTCCTTTTTCATTCTAAGATCATTCAATGAAACCTCCTAAAATAGTCTGAAAAGACAGACTGGATGGTTGGCGGGTGCAGTGATGAAACACAATACAAAAAGGGTTTGGGGATGTAGTTCAGAGGTAGAGCATCCCTGGGTTCAATCCCCAGTACCACCAAAGAGAGGGAGAGAGAAAGAGAGGAATGTGCCCAAATCTACTTCCACACCATCGCTGTATGCTATGCAAATGGAATTTGAAGGCAAGGACTTATGTGAAGACCATCCCAATCCATTAAGAAATGCATCCTCCTCTAGAGCTCATGCTCAAGGCATATGCTCTTTTGTAACGTGTGATGTGTTAGACAGGGGGTGTTGGTGGGGAGATGATGGAGGTATCTCTTCAAGAAAACCGAATTGCCAAAATCAAAACATTCAAGCCTTCAAAGATCTCATTTCCCCCTTAGTGTTTGCATTCCAACAAGACAAGGTAAACTGAACACCTGGCCATGAAGAAGTTCCAGAGTCCATAGGTAACTTCTCAGGCCTGGGCCAAGCACAGGAACCAATAGAAGTCACTAGGAAAAAAAAAATGCTAGAAAACATCTATCACTAGCAACAGAAAGGGGACAAAAGTCCCTGCAACTGTGTCCCCAATATCAAGAAAAACAGGGTCTGTTCTGGGCCCCCAGCTCCATGCCGGCTGCCCTGCCTGATGGCCACCTCACCCAGGTTGACAGCACCTTCCAACCACACTCACCACAAAGGTCACTTGTTTCCCATGAGTGCCCAGAACAGTGGTGGAACCAGTCGGCCCAGTCCGGAACTGTGGTCCTGGTGGATAGGTGGTGACGGTGCTCTGTGACCTCAACAGATAATTAGCAAGGTGGTGTTGAGTTACCAAGCTTGCACAGGTCACCTGCCAGACGGGGAGACTGAACAGATTCTGCTTCAAGACCCAAGAAAGAGAAAGCGTCAGCTTTAGGCTATTTCATCTCTGTCGAAGCATTGTGCCCTCTGACAAGGTAGGACTAGAAAAGGTGGCCATGGAGGAGGCTAGAACTGGCCACATGAGTAAACCAGTGTAGGTCTTGTGATGGGGGTACAGCCATCCTTGGGGGTATTTGCAAATATGTAGGGTCATGGTTTGGTTGACACATTGATGGGGAAGGGTGCTACCTTCTCCTGTTAGTGGGGACTAGAGAGGGATGGGAGATGGTAAACATCTTAAAAGTACAAAGGATGCAAAAGCTAACGGCAACCACTAAGGCCCACTAGAAGCAGTTCCTTCCATCCCAGCTATTCTAACCACACCCGAACCACAGAATTCAGCATAAAGCTACAATAGATGTGGCAAGCAGCAAGGATCTGTGAGCTGTAAGAAGAAAAAAATCAGAGTCTGGTGGAACACACTACTGCCTTTGCATGCCCAGAGGGTAGTGATGGGAGAAAGGGAAAATTAAGGGCAGATTGAGACCAAAAGAACAATAGACAATAGCCAGCAGGATTTCCCAATGAGACCAGCAGCAACTTCTCAAAATGGGTGCCCCTGAAGTACTGACACTGAGTTATGACAAGCATCCACCAGGACCACAGAATGTCTCCAGAGGTTGGGAACTCAACTGAAAGACCCCATAAGCCACCACTGTCCACTGCCCTGCCTCCACCCCCTCCATGCTGGTCACTTCCTTTCCATTGCCACCATCTGAGGACACCTCTCCCAACTCAACTATTCCATCTACCTCCTAATCCACCTAATCCACTTCAGGTCTCTAGAGGCCTAGCTCAGCCACCTATCACCATGGGCTAGGTACACTGTACCCCTGCATCTCTGCTTCCTCATCTCTAATAGCTCAAGGAGAATGAAGGGAAGAACTACACTTTACATTTACAAGTCTGCAGGTAGCTCTGACACAGGCATTCTGATCTACTGGACTACTAGCGAGCACCAGCTCAGGAGAGCACTTCCCAGATCTCTGAGCTCCAAGTCCTCGGCTCTTCTCTCTGGCTGCAGAGTGAAGCCTGACTTCATGCTGGCATTTGAGGGTCTCCACAGGCTGGGTGCAGCCCTCCCACAGCTGTCCTTCTTCTCTTCAGGCCTTGGGCCAGGCTAACATGCCCCTTTCTTGTCACTTCCTGCCCATGACCAGGTGTTCTTGCTCTGCTTCCTGCTCCCTCCCTCCCAACGCCCCTCCCAGGCCCTGCTCAGATGAACCGGACTGCTCCAAAGAGTCCTCCCAGATCCTGTACATAGGAATCACCTACTCTGCTATCACAGTATGTGTGGCTGACCTCTACCAGGCCTGGCTTCACCTAGCCTGGGGACCGGGGCAGCTGGGCAGCTTCCTGGGCGAACGGCCTGTGCAGTGGCACAGAGCCCCACGCCTGGCTTTGCCCTCTGCTATTGCTGTCTTGACATCCTCAGTGATTCATGAGCAAAGAGCCCACATTTTCATTGGGCACTTGAATTGCAAACTGTGGTTCCAGTTCTGCCATGGACTGTTCAGAGATGACCAGTGGTGTATCTCCATGTCCCCGAAGTGCTGGTGACAGACCAGAAACTCCACAAGGAGGAAAGGGGGTGAGCCTCCAAGTGTCCATGAAAGCTGCCACCTTGGCAGCCTGTGCATATGCTAGGAGCTCACCTTGCCCCTCACACACACAGACAGAGGAGAGAGTGATGCTGCTGCTCAGCCATTCCCCAAACCCACATTCCCTCCAGTCCTGCTCACATCACTCCACAAGACACCACGAGAAAGGTGCTGGACCCAGTGCTCCACCTCAGACAATGCAGGGGCTTCCTGGTGCCTCTGTAGGCTGCTATGTGCACAGCTCACTCCTTGCAGAGCTCCAGGACTCAGTAACACTGACTCAGAGCATCCTACCTCTGCCACTGGACCGTGACCTTGATCAAGCCCCATAGCATAGGGTCCAGAAAGGGGGAACCCTCAGGATGGCTCTATCCATAACCTGCCCTTTTTTCAGGCCCTACCCTGCCTCCTCCTGCAGGTTGGCTACACAGCACAGGCCCACCACAGCAGGAACCACAGTGACCACCTTGCCCTGCCCTCCTAGTCTGCATCTGAGCTGCCTACAAGTCCCACATAGACATACACATGGGCCAAATAAAGTCTTAGGAACCAGGGACCATGACAGCTTCCTGGGGACGCCCCAGCTAATGAGAGCACATCCAATTCTGGCTCTGGTCACAGCAGTACATTTGACATGTGCCCTCAATCCCTCCCTGTCCTGTGACCCATAAGCAGCCTTTTGGCACCCATACACAGCCTTAAGCCAAGCGAACTTGTGAAAACACACTCCCTTGCCATGCAGAACAAATGTAGTTGGCCCATTAGAGAGAGAATAAGGAACTGCTTGTGAAAGGATAAATATATAGAACACGACAGGCTTCTCCCTCTCCATGTGACTTGGGAGCAATTTCAACACAAAATTGTGGCTGATGCTAGACATGTTCCAACTTCCAAGAGAACAGTTGCCATGGAGAGTCATGGAACATAATACAGAAAGGACCCCTGGGAAAGATGGATAATGTATGCATCTGGCAGGTGGGGAAATCGAGGAACTGTTAGGGTCAGGCATGCCTAGTTCCATGCTCCCAGAGCCTCAGCATGCTCCTATTGGACATTGTTCCTATATACTGTATTACATTATTACTGCCTGTACACAAGTCACAGCCCTCTCAAGGCCTGTGAGTTCCTAGGTATCAGAGTGTTTCCTTATTAAGCTCCACAGGAGCTGTTTTTGTTTTGTAACAAGCTCTCACTATGTTGCTGAGAGTCTTGCTACTTTGCTGAGGCTGTCATCCAACCTGTGATCCTCTTGTCTCAGCCTCCCAAGTACTGGGATTACAAGTGTACACCACCATGCACAGCTACAAGATTTTTTTTTTTTTTTTTTTTTTGCGGTACTGCTGGGGATGGAACCCAGGGGCATTCTACCTCCGAGCTACAGCCCCAGCCCTATTTTATATTCTTTATTTTGAAACAGGGACTCAGCCGGGCGTGGTGGCGCACGCTTGTAATCCCAGCATTCGGGAGGCTGAGACCGGAGGATCTGGGTTCGTGGCCAGCCTCAGCTACCTAGTGAGACTCGGTTTCAAAATAAAAATAAAAAATAGGGCTTGGGGGTATAGCTTGGAGGTAGAACGCCCCTGAGTTCAATCCCCAGTACCGCAAAAAAAAAGAAAAGAAAAGAAACAGGGACTCACTAAGTTGCAGAGGGCCTCACTAAGCAGCTGAGGCTGGCTGCGAACCTGGATCCTCCAGTCTCAGACTCCCAAATGCTGGGATTACAAGCGTGCACCACCATGCCCAGCTCGCTACACAATTTTTATTTGCCAAATTTTTTAAAAATAATTTAAAAAGCCGGGCGTGGTGGCGCACGCTTGTAATCCCAGCATTCGGGAGGCTGAGACCGGAGGATCCGGGTTCGCGGCCAGCCTCAGCTACCTAGTGAGGCCCTCCGCAACTTAGTGAGACTCGGTTTCAAAATAAAGAATAAAAAATAGGGCTGGGGCGTAGCTCGGAGGTAGAAGGCCCCTGAGTTCAATCCCCAGTACCGCAAAAAAAAAAAAAAAAAAAAAAAAAAAAAAAAAAAAAAAAAAAAAAAAAAAAAAAAAAAAAAAAAAAAAAAAAAAAAATTTAAAAAATAGGGGCTGAGAGTGTAGCTTAGTGGTAGAGCATGTGTTTAATATGAGCAAAGCCCTGGGTTCTATCTCCAACACCAATAAATATATAAAACTAAGCCAGGCATAGTGGAGCACACCTGTAATCCCAGTACATGGGAGGCTGAGACAGGAGGATCTTAGGTTCAAAACCCTGTTTCAAAATAAAAAAAAA
>PVLC010004292.1:38967-86656 GCA_004027655.1 Graphiurus murinus
AAAAAAAAAAAAAAAAAAAAAAACAAAATAAAAAAATTGGGCTGGGGGTGTAGCTCAGAAGTAAAATGGCCCTGGGTTCAATCCTCGATACCAAAACATTTAAAAAATTAAATTAAATTAAAGCATTCTTAAATAAATGAGTGACCCAGAAAGGCAGCAACATAGCCAAGAGAAAATAGCTGAATCTAGAGCCATGGATGGCTTCCTACTTCTCTCTCAGTCTAGACACAGTAGGTACTGGACTAAGTGAAGGATCGAAAACTTCAGAATGGGCAAGACCAGTGTGCCTGCAGTGCAGGGACAGGGCACTGGCTGGGGGACCAGACCTTTCTTCCATTGTTGGTTGGTAGATAAACATCACCTTGCCTATGTGCCAGTATTAGGACCAGAAAAGTGAGAGAGAAGGAAATGAGAGCATGCCCTGAGTCAGCCAGGCAGACAGACAGATACCCACACATACACACACTTCGAGAGCCTACTGAGGGCATAGGGGCAAAGGCATATTCCCTCGGAAAGACCCCAGTAACGCCATCACATCTCCCTTACCCACCATGTCCTTTATTCCGCCAGAATCCCACTGAGTAGTGAGGACAGACACTGTTTGGCCCACTTTGCTGACTGGGAAAACAAGGTCCCAGGAGGCCCTGGAAAGCTGGGCACTTGAACCCAGGACCACATATCATCAAAGGCTCCAGGAGTCCCTGCCCCGTCAGATGGCAGCACCTGCCAACTCAAGTCTCTCTAGCAGCAACGCCTGGCTGTAACTGCCCACAGCCAGCCCCTGGGTGCCACAGTGAAACATCAGCTATGGACTGTCCCATGCTTTGGGGCAGGAGGACAGAAGTCCAAGGAAGCACTGATGGTACAGTATACAGAAACAAAAAATAACCACGGTCCACGGCCTGGAAGTCTGAAGACACCATTACCTCCACTCCCACTGTCATGCCTGTCCCCTACATGGCCATCCTGGGTCCTTCTCACAGATGAGCTGACCTCTCTGCCCCTCAGGCAACCGGAGTGAGTAGTCAAAACCTCCACTGCCCCTGCCTGGTGGTCCAAGGTCTCCATTACCTACTTGGAACCTGGATCCAAGTGCACGCTCACACATGTGTGTGCACATGCATGACCATGTATACACAGAAACAACAGCAACAGTGAGGTATTTGCAATCTCAAATAACCCTAATATCCAGATACATAGGGCTGAAGCAGCCCTCTCACTGGGGGTTCCTTTTAGGGGATCTCTTTCAGGGCAGGGATTTTGAGAGCCCAGGTACTCCCTGGTTCCCAGTGAACCCTGTCCATCCAGAAAGACTTTTGTCAACCTCCTCCAAGGAGTCCTCCCTGGTCCTGGGGAACAGGGCCCAGCACCTCTTCTCCTTGGGAACATGACTTCTCCCAGCAGGCACTTGCCCACACAGAGGTCTTGCATCCCCTTTGCCTGCTCTGGGGGCGAGGACCTTGCCAACCCCCAGCTGGACTGGCCTCCTCTGTGCTTTCCCAGCACTCGCCTCATGTCTCTTCTTGGGCCTTTAATACAGCCCTGTGAGAAGCCAGCCTGGGTTCAGGGATAAGAAGTTGAAGTCAGGCATAACAGGACTGAACCCAGCCTGAAGGAGTCCCAGGAAGGCTCATCTCATGGCTCCGGGCTGTTCCTCCCAGGTCAGATCTGTGCTGGCTTCTGCAGCTGCCAGTTCTTCCTCGGCCCTCCTCCATCTCCCTCTCAAGGCTCACTCTCTTCTTACTCCCTGGCTGCACTGTGGTCCTGCATGGCCCTGGCAGGACCACTACTCTGAAGGCATCTAGAGGCAAGGAGGCCAGCAACCCCACTGAAAGAGGGGAGGAGAGGAAAAGGTTTAGCTTTATAAGAGATGCTATTGACTTTTCTCTGTTTTATGTCAAATGACCTAAAACCCTCCAGGCAATGGTACATTTGAGACCTGGGTACTTAAAAGAATTTAGCAGGACAGTTTAAAATGTCCAGACTTGGAGGTATCAGATTCCACAAATCAAAGGAATTCAGAACACATAAGCTAACCTCAATGCAAGGATACTGGAAAAGTCTCAGCTATTATGACCACAGTCTCTGCAAAAGGAATGAAGCACATCTCCTAGGCCCCTAGATTACTTGGGAGATGGGGATGTCAACAGTGTGTATACATATGTATTATAACAACCTGTTCTAAAAAATAAACATCCATCATAATCAATTTTATATGCCGTATTGGTGTCGGGTAAAGGAAGGGTGCTGGGAATTGAACCCAGGGGCACTCTACCTCCAAGTAGAGTTATACCCCCAGCACTTATTATATTTTTAAACAGGGTCTCTCTAACTTGCTGAGGCTGACCTCAAACCTGTGATTCTCCTGCAATTCTCCAGTCTCTGTCTCCCAAGTACTGGGATTACAAGCATGTGCCCCTGCCCCTTGGGAGTTTGTTTTACTTGGAAAAGGAGGGAGAAAAAGGAAAAGCAAATCCTCCCAATTATTCTGCAGGATTTAAAACCACTCTGCAGAAGGGAGGCTAGTGACAAAGGGATGAAGACAGAAGTGGTGGTATACTTCAAGATGGGCTGACCTGGTCAAGATGTGGAGGGAAAGGACAGAGGGAGCAAGTGGAGAGGCAGAGGCACCCAGGACCAGGCTTGGACATCCTGCAAAGAGCTGGTGTGGGCTTGCACATTAAAGCCAGTAAGGCCTGCTTTCTCCTGCCAATAAAGTTATCTTTTAATCCGACCCCCAGATGACACAGCCTGGCACCAATGCAGGAACAGCTCCTGAGGATACATGAGTCACGAGGCTGGGCCCCAGGTCTGTCTCTTCAGGCTGAGGCTTGCCCTGTACTCCTGAGGAAGTGGCCCCTGCCTCTCTAAGGCCTGGCTCCCGGCGGGCCTGTGCATGCCTAGGAGGAAGTGGAAGAAGCTGCTGGGTTGTGCAGGGTTACCAAATGCTGCAGACAAGGTCCTGAGGAGGGAGACCCATGCAGGGACAAGCAGCAATGCTAGGATCTTCCTCTAACCCAGATGTAGCCAGCAGGTTTACAGCTCCAAAGCAGCCATTCTCAACTAGCCATGGTCAGCAGCCTAGTACTAGGTAAGCTCAGCAAGTGAGAGGATTCTGACAGCTGGTGAAGGAAGACAGTAGGCATTGCCTCAGCCTGCTGTCTCTCTGCACACTCTGTCAGCAGAGAAGATAGGCTGCCCCTGAGCTTCAGACCTGCAGAGCTGATGTCCTGAGGTCCCTGAAGTCACCTAGGATGTAGCAGCCATAATCTCGGCAGTGCAGTAAGATTATTCCTACATCATACCAGGGGCTCAAAACCATTCTTTCAGCTAGGCACTGTCGCACACCCCTGTAATCCCAGCGGCTCAGGAAGCTGAGCAGGAGGATCACAAGTTCAAGACCCACCTAGGCAACTTACCTAGACCCTGTCTTGAAATAAAAAATAAAAAGGCTGGGGATGTAGCTCAGTGGATCAGTGTTTTGTAAAGCACTTGCATCACATGAGTAAGGCTGTGGGTTCAATCCCCATTAACACACATCCTCTCCTAAACAATTTTGTGTTGTTGTTGTGATAGTGGTGGTACTGGGGATTGAACCCAGAGGCATTCTACCTCCGAGCTACACCCTCAGCCCAATTTTTTTATTTTTTATTTGGAAACAGGGTCTTGCTAAGTTGCTGAGGGCCTTGCTAAGTTGCTGAGGCTGGCATTGAACCCATGATCCTCCTGTCTCAGCCTCCCAATTCCATGTGCCACCACACCCAGCTCTCCTGACCAATTCTGAAGGTATACATGTGTGTGTGTGTGTGTTGGGATGGGTCTATCAGGAAGTCTTGAGGTTGGCAGGAAGACATGCATATAACCTGGTCTTCTCAGCAACAGAGACACTAGCTCTTGCTCATGCAGCATTCAGGACTCTCCAGGCTGGGGAAGCTTCCTGCATCTGAAGGCAGCTGCCTTGTCACTGACCAGTACTCCATGCCACAGCATTCTGCCTTGCAGGCAACTGAAATCTGCCAGCAGAAACTGGCAGCCCCCAAAACCTCTCAGCCCAGAAGGCTGCTCCAATTTCCCAGTCCAGCTCAGCTGGCCTATTCCAGCAGCCAAAGGTGATATCCTGACTCATTCGCTTGGGACTCTGTACAAGTGGCCTCATCTGTAAAATGGGACAGTAATAGACTTTCATCTGGAGTTGCTGCAAGGATCTGGCAATATGGTTCATGTAAGCTCCCTGGTGGCACACAGTAAGTGATTAATATATGTTGGCTATGGCACCACCGCACCATCATGCTCTGTGGCCACAGGCTCTGGTCCAGCTTTCTGCCCTCACCTATCTCTCATTCAACTTTCTAATGTACAAACTCCTACTTGAGCAAGTGTCTAGTTCTGTAGGCTGCCTCCCAAGTAACTGGCTTACCAGGGACACCTTTCAAACCTGGACCTCTCCCTTTGGGGCCCAGAGTTCTGCAATTCCATCCCAGTAGCCTGCCAGAGTTAGCTAATGAGGAATCCAGCAGGAGGCGTGGTAGGACTCTTGACGTGGTAGGAGGCCTGGTCCTGGCTGTGAATCTAGCCCCATCACCCTTTACCCTGAGGCATCATCCTCTAGAACATAACAGATGTCTTAGAAACACACAAACATCCAAGTACAAGAGCAAAAGGATGTAATCTTATCACATGCTCCACAACCTTTCATGGCTCCCTCTGACTTATTAGGATAAAGTCAACAAGTCTCACCCTAAAGGAAAGAAACATTTATTGAGCACCTGATTATGTGCCAAGTTCTATGCTATATACCTTACATGTATCAAATCATTTCAAACTCCTTCTGAGACTGGTCATATTACCTGTATCTCAAAGGTGAGGAAGCCGAGGCTCTGAGACAGTGGACGATTGGTCTAAGCTGTGCAGCTCAGAAGCAGCGAAGCAGGTCTGGAGATCAGGTCTTTGAAGCCACTAGGCTGGACCCACACAGCACAGCCTCAGCCTCCTTGTCCAGGTCATCTGCTCTAGGCTGTCCCTGGCCAGTCCCCTCAGTGCCCACAGCTACCCAGCATCCTCGGCTCCTTCCTGCCTTGCTGTGTATCCTCAGGTATCTGAGGAATCTGAGGTCCTCAGGTAACTAAACTTGGAATACATCTGCCTATCACTAGGCAGACTTCTCTGCCGTCAAAGCCCAGATCTCAAGTTCCCTCCCCTTCTAACTGACCCTCACCCCAACTCTTCCATAAGACAGTGACTCCCTTCCTTGAAACCATCTCCCCGTGCCTCACCTCCACCCACACGAGAACATGACTTACCAGTCCCCGAGCCAGCCACGTTGCCATCTGCTTCCCAGTGTGCAGAGTTCACCTTGATGCCACCGCAGCTCAGTATGTTGGCTTGAACAAATGGATGAGTGATTTCCCTTCTAGACTTACAGACCAGGAATCAGTGGGCAGGCAGAGCACACCTCACCTTCACGGGGACAGTGGTAAACAGCCCATCTGGAGTGCCCTCCTAGAGGCTGCCCTGGCAAACAGCCCATCCCTGACTGGCTACACCTGAGCAAGCCCAGTGGATCCGGACTGCGGTGTACAGATATAGCACACCCACATGGCCAGGCTGTGGCCTCCAAAGAAAGATGGCTCCATGGCAAGGGAAAGGGGTATCATGACCTCCAGGAGCCACACTGATGGGAGGGACCTCAGGGTCTCCTTCACATCCTCCCCACACTGCCTAGCAGGCCCACCAGGGCCCACCCAGGCTACCTGGTACTCTCATTGCTAGGCACAGGATGCAGTAGTCAAGGCGCAGAAGCATTCCTCTTTGTTGGCCCAGACAAGAAGACATCAGAGCCTGGGTTGGGCCTGGGCCAACAGTACCCTGCTCCAGCAGGGTATTGACCCCAACAAGGTCCCCTCAGAGAAGAGGTGGAAAAATGAGCTCCCTTGACCTGACCCACTTCTCCTAGTCTTCATCTTTCAGAAGTTTCTCAGGTGGTTCTGAGGGAGCCAGTCCAAAACCTACACCTAGAGAAGACTAGGAGTGACCCAGAGTTAATGCACTGACAGTCTGCAATTTTGTATCAACAGCACTAAAATGTCCATAGCTTTTGACCCAACAGCTCCACTCTGGGGAACTCATCCTGAAGAAAGAAAGGAAGTGTATAAGGAGATGCACTGTGACATTGTTGGTATGGAAAACCGGAAATCACCGATACTCCAGACTCCAGTCAAGGAGAACCAGTGACTTAAAGCTTGACAGAGTAACATTGTACATTCCTAAAACTAAACGAAGCTTTAAAGCGGTTATCTCTGGCTATTAAGATTATCTATAATTTACTTCTCTCTTTATTACCTGCATCTTCTAAATTCTGTACAATAAATATGGTTAATTATATATAGGTTGAACACCCCTAAATCCAAAATCTGTGTGTGTGTGTGTGTGTGTGTGTGTGTGTGTGTGTGTGTGTGTGTTTTGGTGTTTGAGCAGTGCTGGGGATCAAACCCAGGGTCTCATGCATACTAGGTAAGCACTCTGCCACTGAGCTACAGCCCCAGCCCTTGAAAATCCAAAATCTAAAATGTTTTAAAATCTAAAATCATTTGAGTGTCCATGTTTTAAAAAGTTTCATATTTTGGATTTAGGATACTCAACCAGAAAGTCTATATTAATAGTCCAAAATCTGAAGAAGTCTTAAATCTCAAACACTTCTAGTTCCAAGCACTAAAATCTGAAACACTTATAGATCCAAATATATATCTTTAAATACTTGGTAACTGGGGATTGAACCCAATGGAGCTCTCCACCTCTGAGTTACACCCCAGCCCTTCTTTTTTTAATTTTTTTATTTTTATTTTGAAAAAGGGTCATACTATGTTGCTGAGGCTAGCAATTCTCTTGTTTTAGCCTCCCAAGTACTGGGATAATTTTTTTAAACCAAGCAATCTTTTCTTTTTAATTCTAGCATCAGACCTATAACCGGAAGCTCAATTCAGTTAAAGTTGGAAAAATTTCAGCTGACATGTACTTCAACCAGGAACATAATAGAACCCCTTCCCCATCATGCCTAAGATTCTACTTGAATACTCCCAGCTCACTCCTTCTCCTAAAGCAGTAAGTCTTGAGCAGGATTTTGTCTTCCTGAGGCCAAAAAGCTGTCTCTTTGTCTGATATATAGTTTTGTAGTACATGGCATCATAGCTCAATGAGCACAAAAAACTAAGCAGTTGTTTTTCTAGTTAAGTATCTTAAAGGATGATCAACCATACTTTTCCATTCTAGCCACAATGACAATGTGGGTTTTGCAGCATTGCTGATGCATATTCACGATGCCTTCTTTCAAACAAGTGCTTGTTCACCTCTTATTCCGATAACCACCTAGATGATTATGAAAAACACCCATTTCCTACTGCGTCAACTGTCCCAGGAGCCAAGGCTGCCCTTCCCCTCCCCCAGGTGACTTCACCAGACCTTTACAGCAGGAGTAACTACTAATTTATTTTCTTTTATTTGGGTACTAGGAATTGAACCCAGGGGCTTTCTGCCTACACCCCTAACCCTACTTTTTTTTTTTTTTTTGGTTCTAGAGATTGAACCCAGGGGCATTCTACCTCTGAGCTATACCCCAGGCCTAACTTTTATTCTTTATTTTGAAACAGGGTCTCACTAAGTTTCAGAGGGCCTCACTAAGTAGCTGAGGCTATCTGTGAATCTGCAATCCTCCGGTCTCAGCCTCCCAAGTACTGGGCTTACAAGCATGCATCACCACACCCGGCTTTCTTTCCCTTCTCTCTAGTTTATTTCCTTTTACACCCATTTCCCTTCCCACACCCATAGGTGACCAATTGCTTATATCTATCTCTGTGTTCTTGAAAAGCAGGTGTTTTGCATTAGAAGCCCACATGCTACACCGCTTTGCCCACCTTGCTGTTTCTGGGCCTTCACCAGCACTGTGCTTCAAGATGCATCACGCTGCCTGCCACTGGGCCATCTCATCAGTCCCTGAGACTACAGTGGGGACTACAGGCTCACATTCATCTGCAGCCAGCTGCCCTCCAGGGAAGAACACCCAGCCCCACCTCTCCACCACATACAGCTCCACAGGGAGCATCTTGGACCTGCCCTGAGGCCTCACAGGAGAACCTAGGGAGCCAGGCCCAGGACAGAGGCTGCCACAGGCTCCAGGTCCCCTGCAGGGGCAGGGGCAAGAGTTCTGCATCCCCACACCTGCTGGCGACTGACCTGATCCAGCTCTCTAGCTCCTGCCAGGCTAAGAGGGAGAAAGGGCTGGAGGTCAAGGCTATGCTCCAGTGTGACTTCTTACCAAACCTGCCTGAACCATGTGTGCTAGGGGAACAGCAACAAAGGCATGTGCCACAGAAACATCTGTAGCACAAAACAGAAACAACTGCTCACTAATAACAGTCTCACTGCCTCGAGTTGTCACAGGCTGCTGGAGTGCAAACATCACACCGTTGTTCCCAAACAGCCATGGACCCCAACTGCTGCCAGTGGCTGGGGCTCCTCCCAAGGCCAACTGCTCAAGGGTGGGCAGCAATGGCACAGAGCTCCACTCCTTGCTTTGCAATCACCTCAGTCTGCTACAGATGCCTATGACGTGCAGCTCACACCACATGCCACTCACCATGTGACCTGAGAACACCTGAAGCGATCCATGCCTGCTCAGCAGTCCCTGCAAGGTCAAACTGCTCTAAAGGTTGCTAACATCTATACTCAATCTCTGGGCTCACTTCGTCCCAGACCAGGAACCAAGAGTGTACAAACCTGCACTATCTGTAAGCCAGACCCTGAATGGGGACTGTTTTTAATAGTCATCTAAGTGATTATGGGAGCAGGAGGTGAACAAGCACTTGTTTTAAGCATGGCATTATGAATATGTGTCCCCTGCAAGTCACAGCTGGGCTCTGACCCTACTATGGCACTCCGCCATGGGGCTGCAGCAATAACAACAATAAAGATAACAACTTATGCTTAGCTAGTGTTTACCTGTGCCAGGCTCTGCTCTCGACACTCTATACACAGTAACTCACCACACCAGGTCCTCTGACTATCCTCATTTCACAGACAAGGAAACTGAGGCAGAGAAGGAAAGCAGCTTGTCCTTGAACTAGTACCTTGGCTTAAAAACCCAGGACCATAACCATCCTACCAAATTGATTCCCAAGTAACCTGGCCTTCCTCATCTGTATTGTAAGGGGTCCTTGTTAAGGGTCCTTGTCAGGGGTCTTTACCTGGCCTTGCAAAGCCAGATAAGGATTTCTAAATGGTTATTGGTGGGAACAAATGAGGAAATAATATAACAATAATTGAGAAAACATCCCATGCAAGACCAGTGCCATCCACCTGTCCAACACATTACCACTTGGGAGCATGTGACCATCCACCTGCAGCATCAACCTACCTTCCTTACCAGCTGCAGAAGGGAAAGGAGGTGGTACTACAGATCTCACTTGAGAGGAGGGCATGGAAGCCTTGAGAGGTCACAGGAGAGCTGTGGCCACTCACTTCCCCTGGGCTGCCTCACTCCTCAATCATTCCCTTCTCTTCCCTAGAGAGATCACCACATGGGAATGCATCTCAAAATCCCCAGAAGCCTCACGGACTCTCACATCCTAATTTCCCAGCTATCATTCCCAGACTTGAAACTTAGAAAAGCTGGCATTGCAATTCATCCAACAACTCACAGAAAGCCAATCAGACCCCTCAGGAGATCTGGGAAGGCCAGCTCTTCTATATCCCTTTCCACACAGCTCTGGACACAGGGTCTCCCTTCACAATCACGCATACCACCCTCAGCCCATGCCTGCCTGGCTTCCCCAGGCTGTGGCCACTGGCTAATGGAAGCCCCAAATTTCCTTACAGACCCCTAATCACTGAACGAATTCTCTCATTTGCCTCCAAGCATTCCCCTCACCAGGCTTGACCCTCCTTCCTGCTCTCTAGCACCCAGCACCCCCCAGCCAAGTACCCAGCCCAGCTTCCTGCACACTTTCTTTCCTCAGGTGCCTGTAAGTCCAAGCAACCTCATCAAGTTTGGGTATTCCAGCAAGAAGATAAACTCAGTATTGACCTTCTAAGAATCCCACAGATTTTTACAAACAAAAACTCTTAGCCAAAGAGTTTAAAATATAAACTGCAAAAACGAGCCAGGAGTGGTGGCACATGCTTGTAATCCCAGGAGGAATCCAGGTTCATGACCAGCCTCAGCAACATAGTGAGGCCCTCTGCAACTTAGTGAGACCCTGTTTCAAAATAAAATAAAATAGGCCTGGGGGTATAGTTCAGAAGTAGAATGCCCAACACACACACACACACACACACACACACACACCCTACACAAATGGGAGGTGAGAAGCAGGAAGTCAATAATCTAGGCTGATAACTTTCTGGCATTTCTAAAAGGTTCAGACAGGGCGATTAAAAATGAAAACCTAAGCCAGGTGTAGTAGCACAAGCTTGTAATCCCAGTACTTTGGAGGCTGAGACAGGAGGATGGCAGGTTTGAAGATAGCCTCAGCAAGTAGTGAGACTCTCAGCAACCTAGCAAGACCCTGTTTCCAAATAAGAAATAAAATCGAGCTGCAGGTGTAGCTTAAAGGTAGAATGCCTCTGGGTTCAATCCCTAGTACCACCAAAAACAAAAAAACAACAACAACAAAAAACCTAGCTGGGTGTGGTGGCCCACACTTGTAATCTTAGTACTTGGGAAGCTGAGACGAGTGCTGAGATGGCCAGCCTTAGCCACTTAGTGAGCCCTCCACAACTTAATAAGACCCTGCATCAAAATAAAGAATAAAAAAAAATAGGGCTGAGGGTGTATCTCAGAGATAGAATGCCCCTGGGTTCAATCCTCAGTACTGGGGGGGGGGGGGAAGAAAAGAAAACCTTTGGGGAACAATCAGATGTATCTTCCAGCTGAGAGAACAAAATCCATATTCTGTGTGGGTCTGAGGTGTCGATCCTGGAAGCTACTAGTGTCCTGCTCACCTTCGCAGGCTCTGTCCACACTCAATACGGAGCAGTGGCCAGAACAGACTGACAGATGGATGAAGAAGAGATAGATGGACAGACAGATAAAATCTGGGTCTGAAACTGACTGAGCTCCAATCTAAGGCCTGGGATCCCATGCAAGATGACACTGTGACCAGCTCCACTACGTTTCCATGAAAAGCTTCATTATGAGGGAGGCTGAGGACCCAACGAGGCTACATGAGATGTCACAACTTCTCACAGAAAGTCAGGGCAGATGGTCATTGTTTTGTTCCCTCTCCCTGGGCCCATAAAATATGGGGCAGGGGGAGGGGAAAATAAGACAAGATATATAAAAGTTATCTGCCATTTTCTTTCAGAATTGAGAAGAAAAATACACAGGCATGCACATATTCCCACACAGGGCCCTGAACTCCAAGCTGCCACTAATTCAGCTGTTGTTTTCAGAGGCAGTAGGCAGAACCTGCATGTGTTGGTTTTGTTTACTTTCTTGATTTCTTCTGGATCCATTTCCTACTGAAGCTGGCCATCAGGAAAGGTCCCAATTCAGTATCCACTGGGCCTTTATCCTCTTATCTTTACAAAAGACTTTTCCCCCTGGGGCCAAAGGCTCAGGGCGTCATTTTCCTGCTTGAACTTTGTCCTGTGACTAAGCACTAAGAAGCCACAGCACCCAGGGCTTTTGCTGCATCACAGAGACAAAGAGGTCTGTCCCACCAACATCAGATCCATCCTCTGACTCAGCACTAAATTTAGACTGCCTGTTTGCATCCAGAAAGTCCCGCCATGTGACAGGTGCTCAGAAGCGCTGCTGAGTGAATGGATGCTGTGATGCAAGAGGGAGCGGTGGCCCGGGCTCAGGACACAGAAATCTTAATGTGTGCTCTCACAGGAGGGCCGAGCAGGCAGAACAATTGCAGTCTTTATGAAGAAACTGACAAGGACTCCATGCTTGCTGCGCCTCTGAGCAGCTGGTGGCCTGAGCAAGCTACCCAACTCCCAAGACTGGCCTAGTTAGCCCATCTGTAGAAGAGAAATACCAACAGCATGGGCTGATAAAAGATTTTGTCCAAGCCGGGCGTGGTGGCGCATGCTTGTAATCCCAGCATTCGGGAGGCTGAGACCGGAGGATCCGGGTTCACGGCCAGCCTCAGCTACCTAGTGAGGCACTCCGCAACTTAGTGAGACTCGGTTTCAAAATAAAGAATTAAAAATAGGGCTGGGGGTGTAGCTCGGAGGTAGAATGCCCCTGAGTTCAATCCCCAGTACCGCAAAAAAAAAAAAAGATTTTGTCCAATGCTCAGGAATAGGAGCTCCATCAATTAGGATGACCTGTGGCTTGCCCATCATCACTGTAAACTCTGGCATCACTAATCCAGGTCCAGATCAGGAAAAACCAGCCCAGGCTCTGAGATCCCTCACCCAGCCTGCTCCCACTCTGGGAGCAGCAAGTCCAGCTCTGCCAGCAACAAGATCCCATCAAGATCTTGGTGGCCTGTAATTCCAGTACTTGGGAGGCTGAGATAGGAAGATCACAGGTTTGAAGACAGCCTCAGCAACACAGTGAGACTCTCAGCAACCTAATGAAACCCCGTTTCAAAACAAAAAATTAAAAGGGCTGAGGGTAAGCTCGGAGGTAGAATGCCCTAGAGTTCAATCCCCAGTACACAAAAGAAAATAAAAGATCCTATCAAGTCACTTTCTATCCTTGGATTGCTGCTTTTCATCTGTAAAATAAAAATTTGGGCAAAGTGTCTCTAAGATCCCTTCCAGCCAGGTACTCATCAATTGTAGGCTCCTTCAGAAAAATACGTTAGAAGAGACCAGGGTGCAAGACCCTATGTTCAATCCCCAGCACCACAAAAAAAGAAAAAAGTAAACAGGAAGGGGCTGGGAATGTTGCTCCATGGTAGAATACTTGCCTAGCATGTACAAGGTACTGGGTTCCATCCCCAACACTGTGGGGGAAAAAAGAGAAGAAAGGAAAGGAAAGAAAATAGGAAAAGTTAGTTCTGACCAGAGAAGAAGACAAAGAGGTGACTTGGAGAAGAGTAGAGGTGGTCCCAAGTACTGAAAAGATCATTATGTTATTTTTTAAGAAGTAAAATATTTAGCCGGGTGTGGTGGTGCATGCTTGTAATCCCAGCATCTGGGAGGCTGAGACAGGAGGATCCGGGTTCGCGGCCAGCCTCAGCTACCTAGTGAGGTACGCCGCAACTTAGTGAGACCCTGTTTCAAAATAAAGAATAAAATAATAGGGCTGGGGATATAGCTCGGAGGTAGAATGTCCCTGAGTTCAATCTCCAGTACTGCAAAAACAAAAGTAAAATATTATTTCTTACATTAAAAGATATTTTTAAAATTAAGTTAACCAGGCATGGTAGCACACACTTGTAATCCCAGTACTTGGGAGGCTAAGACAGGATTGCAGGTTCACGGCCAGCCTCAACTACTTAGTAAGGCCCTCTGCAACTTAGTGAGAGCCCATTTCAAAATAAAGAATAAAATAAGACTGAGGGTGTAGCTCAGAGATAGAATGCCCTTCAGTGTAATCCCTGCCCAAAGAGAGAGAAAGAGAGAGAGAGAGAGAGAGAGAGAGAGAGAAAGAAACCTATAAGGATAAGCAGAAGAAGCAGGTAAAGGCAAGAGTAGCCCATGATAACAGTCAACTGCAGCCTCTGAGAGTGTGGGCCCCAGGAACAAAGCCTCGGGAAAGTGTATTCTAAGCAGTCCAGTAAAGCATGGGCCTCCTCGTTCATGGGCACCCCGACCTGTCCCTTAGACTTCTCTCACTGTAATGCACACCACCGCTTGTGCCCTGTGACACTTCCTGATTGCATGCACAAGCTGGGGGACTGTCTGTCTACTCAAGGGAAGCTGCCCAACAGTTAAAATAGCAGCAGCCTCCCCTTGCCTCACATAAATTCCCTCCATCCTCACCAAAGTCCTAGAATACTGCTAGCCTCTCTTTTACAGATGAGAAAAATAAAGCCCAGGAGATCAAGCATCCACTGGGGTCATGCAGCTCAGGATGGGGGCTCCCCGAGAGTGGGATTATAACACTCAGCTATCTCTAGACCTAGGGCCTCACTCCCCAGCTCCAAACCCACCAGCAATGTCCATGCTACTTGAGTCACACATCTGTGTCACCCATTCTCCCATACTCTCAGGGCAGACCATCTTCCCAGCACACTATTTCTCAGTTAACTGGCCCCAGACTTCTAGCAGCCAAACCACGGTGCTCTCCCAAGGCTTTGGCCCTGGGCCCCATGCTCCCAGAGGCTGCCACTGGTGGCTGTTATCACACGGGGCTCTTGTCTTTACCTCTTTCCTTCCTTTATCCTTGTCAAACAGCTTCAACACATCCTCCAAGGTGCCCGCAAGCCCTGACAGTGGCCCAAAGCCCAGTCCTGCTCACTCAGCCCTAGAGAAGACCATGAGAGGTTTAACCATCTCAAAAAATTATCACCAGACCAACCTTTATTCTTGTTGACGCACATCAAGGAAACTAAATACAACATAAACAACGATGGCTACTGGCCCCAGAACCGCATGTGACCACTTTGGCTGCTATCAGATTTTAAAAGAATGGCAAAGTCTAAGGTTTAGGTGCTCTGAATGAGGACTGGGAGGTAATGCAAGACACAGTGGTACACACTGATGTCCCGGTTGTGTGTGCTAATACAGAGGTTCTCAATAATACATTTCAAGCCAAGTGTGGCAGCACACACCTATAATCTCAGTACTTGGGAGAATGAGACAGGAGAATTGCAGTTTGAAAACAGCCTCAAAAACATAGTAAGACTCAGCAACTGAGCAAGACTCTGTTTCAAAACAAAGAATAGCCAGGCGTGGTGGTGCACACTTGTAATCCCAGCATTTGGGAGGCTGAGCCCGGAGAATCCAGGTTCACGGCCAGCCTCAGCTTCCTAGTGAGGCACTCCGCAACTTAATGAGACCCTGTTTCAAAATAAAGAATAAAAAATAGGGTTGGAGGTATAGCTCGGAGGTAGAATGTCACCGAGTTCAATCCCCAGTACAGAAAAAACAAACAACAAACAAACAAAGAATAAACTGGGTGTGGTGGCGCACGCCTGTAATCCCAGTTCTTGGGAGGCTGAGACAGGAGGATCACAGGTTCTCGGACAGCCTCAACAACTTGTGAGGCCCTCTGCAACTTAGTGAGACCCTGTTTCAAAATAAAGAATAAAAAATAGGGCTGGAAGTATAGCTCAGGGATAGAATGCCCCTGGGTTCAATCCCTAGTACTGCAAAAAAAAAAAGAAGAAGAAGCTGGGTGTGGTGGCACACTTGTAATCCTAGTACTTAGGAGGCTGAGACAAAAGGATTGCAGGTTCAAAGCCAGCAATCTAGTGAGACCCTGTTTCCAAATAAGAAATAAAATCAGGCTGGGAGTAGCTTTGAGATAGAATACCTCTGGGTTCAATCCCCAGCACAAAAAAAAAAAACAAAAAAACCCACAAAGAATAAAATTGGGCTGGGGGCTTGGCTCAGCGGTAAAACTCCCCTGGGTTCAATCCCCAGTGCCATAAAGAAGTGCATTTCAGCTAAGCATAGAGAGTGGCCCACACCTGTAATACCAGTACTTGGGAAGCTGAGACAGGAGGATTGCAGGTTCGAGGACAGCCTCAGCAAAGTAGAGAGACTTTCAGTAACCTAGCAAGACCCTGTTTCAAAACAAAGAACAAGCCGGGCGTGGTGGCGCACGCTTGTAATCCCAGCATTTGTCTCAGCTACCTAGTGAGGCACTCCACAACTTAGTGAGACTCGGTTTCAAAGTAAAGAATAAAAAATAGGGCTGGGGGTGTAGGTCGGAGGTAGAATGCCCCTGAGTTCAATCCCCAGTACCGCAAAAAAAAAAAAAAAAAAAAAAAAACAAAGAACAAAAAAGGCTAGAGTATAGCTCAGAGATAGAAGGTCCTTAGGTTCAATTCCCAGTCCCAAAAAAAGAAAGTGCATTTCTTTAAACACTGATGATGCAAGATGCTCCATGAAAAAGGATTTTGTGGTCAAATCAGTTTGGGACCATTAAGTCCCAAAGCACACTGGCTTATGGGTGCTCTCAAGAGGCCTGCAGCTAAGGAGCCTGGAACTGCTCGAGTCTACACTACACTGTCCAAACCCACTTGACCATAGCGCCTAATCAGTCAGGACACCATCAACATCCCACCAAACGAGTGTCAGAACATGTTTCCTGGGGAAATGCTGATCTAGGTCTCTTGAAAGAAAAATCTCCATAGCCTTGTTACCCTGGATTTGAGATGAGAAACCAAACCAACCCCAAATGGGATAAGGGAATGTCTGCAAAGCAAAAAAAAAAAAAAAACAAACATACCTCAAGGCCTTTGGAGACAAAGATACTAGTACTGCAATCACAAGGAAATGTGTTAACAGCCCATGGCTGCCAGACAAGGATGCTGCTGTAATTGTATGGTTAGCTTTTGGCCTCAAAAGAGTCATGGAATACTACTAAAATTGAAATCTTTCTTTGCAGTCCAAAGAAACTGTCCTGAGATTTTTCCAAAACATATTTGAAGAAAAAAATACATGCACATATTTTAGAAGAAAAAATGAAAGAAAATGTTGAAACTAGGATTTTACCCACCCCTAGTCAAGGCTTTGTGGATAGTATGGATTTCCCCAATTAAAACCAAAAGCAAGCTGGGCATGGTGGTGCACGCTTGTAATCCCAGCATTTGAGAGGCTGAGACCAGAGGATGCGGGTTCACGGCCAGCCTCAGCTACTTAATGAGGCACTCCACAACTTAGTGAGACCCTGTTTCAAAATAAAGAATAAAAAATAGGGCTGGGGGTATAGCTTGAAGGTAGAACGCCCCTGAGTTCAATCCCCAGTACTGCAAAAAAAAAAAAAACTAAAAGTAGTAGCCAGGTGTGGTGGCATATGCTTGTAATCCCAGTACTTGGGAGGCTGAGACCGGAGGATCCGGGTTCAAGGCCAGCCTCAGCTACCTAGTGAGGCACTCTGCAACCTAGTGAGACCCTGTTTCAAAATAAAGAATAAAAAATAGGACTGGAGGTGTAGCTTGGAGGTAGAATGCCCCTGAGTTCAATCCCCAGTACCAAAAAAAAAAAAAAAACCACTAAAAGCAGAGGTTGCAGGGTTGTGAACCAGTGGTAGATCACTTATCTGGTATAAACAAGGCCCTGGGTTGACTCTCAGCAACACACACACACACACACACACACACACACACACACACACACACACAAATTTAACTAAAAGTATACAATACAGTGGCTCCTCAAAAAATTTAATACAAAGCAGGCATGGTGGCATACACCTATTATCCCAGTATTTGGAAGGCTAAGACAGGAGGATTGCAGGTTCAAGGATGGCAATGTAGTGAGACACTCAGCAACCTAGCAAGACCCTGTTTCAAAACAAAAAAACAAAACTGGGCTGGGGGTGTAACTCAGAGGTAAAGCACCCTAGGTTCAATCACTAGTGCAAAAAATAATAATAAAAATAAATAAATATAAAGCCTAAGGCCAGCCTTAGCAACTTAGTGAGACACTGTTTTAAAATAAAAAATAAAAAGGGTTAGGGATATAGCTTGAAGGTAGAATGCCCCTGGGTTCAATCCTCAGGAACAAAAAGAAAAACAAAGCTGGGCATGGTGGTGCACGCTTGTAATCCCAGTACTTGGGAGGCTGAGACAGGAGCATCCAGGTTCAAGGCCAGTCTCAGCTACTTAGTGAGGCCCTCCTCAACTTAGTGAGACCTTGTCTCAAAATAAAGAATAAAAATTAGGGCTGGGGATGTAGCTCCGAGGTAGAATGCCCCTGGGTTCCATCCCCAGTACTGAAAAAAAAAAAAAAAAAAAAAATTAAATATAGAATTACCACATTATCCAGCAATTCCACTTCTGGTTAGATACCCAAAAGAATTGAAAGCAGGAACTCAGGGAGATATTTGTATACCCATGCTCAAAGCAGCATAATTCACAATAGCCAAAAGGTAGAAGTAACCCAAGTGTCTATCAAAGATGAATGGAGAAACACAAGGTGGCGTATATATACAACAGAGAATTATCCAGCCTTTAAAAGGAAATTGATATATGCTACACGTGGATGAGCCTAGCAGACATTATGCTAAGTGAAATAAGTCAGTCACAAACAGACAACTACCATATTAACTCCACTTATAAAAGATATCTAAATTGGGTGTAGTAGTGCACACCTGTAATTCCAGTACTTAGGAGGCTGAGACAGGAGGTTCGAGATCAGCCTCAGAAAGCCAGGCGTAGCCAGGCATGGTGGCACACACTTGTAATCCCAGCAATTGGGAGGCTGAGACCGGAGGATCTGGGTTCACAGCCAGCCTCAGCTACCTAGTGAGGCACTCCGCACCTTAGTGAGACCCTGTTTCAAAATAAAGAATAAAAAATAGGGCTGGGGGTATAGTGTGAAAGTAGAATGCCCGAGTCCAATCCCCAGTACCGCAAAAAAAAAAAAGAGAGAGAGAGAGAGATCAGCCTCAGAAATATAGTTGGTGACTCTCAGCAACTTAGCATGATTGTTTCAAAATAAAAAAATTTTGAAAGGGCTGGGGTTATAACTGGAGGAAAGAATGACCCTCCAGTACCAAAAAAAAAAGATATCTAAAGCAATCAAATTTCAAATTCATACAGACAGAAAGTAGAATGGTGGTTGCCAGGGGCTGAGGGGAGGGAGCAATTGGGAGTTGCTTGTTTAATGGGTACAGAATTCAGTTTTACAAGATGAAGTTCTGAAGATGCATGGTGGTGATGCACCTTAATAAGAAGCCAGAGTATCAAAAATTGCTGAAGGCTAACATTAAATCAGATTAACAGCAATCTCGGTGTAGAGCTAGAAGAGGCCCCCAAAATCTAGTCCAACCCACATGCCACACTTCTTGGAACCAAATGCCACCTGGGGAGTATTCAGAACCCCACAGGACTAAACAGCTGCGTCAAGGCTCAGTCCCAACTCTTTGACCTCATGCTGACATTCAAATTCTAAGTGTAAAAAGGGAAGAACTCCAATCCTACAAGAGGCAATGTGGGTGCTCCACACAGCTCTTGGCAGCCAGCCCCACACCACCAGTACCTGATGGGTGACCTTGGGGACTTCAAATACTAGTATCACACCATCTGCTTCCATCACAAACATGCTGTGGGTGGTGACATCTGCGTGTGCATCTGGGTCTCACTCAAGCCTTCCTCCTCTCCCACAGCCTTCTGCCACTGTGAAGTCACCACTTAGGAATCTGCCTGTGTATCTGGGGAGAATCTGGATGGGGACAAGCCATTCACTCTATGCACAGCTGACTACTCATTCATTCAGCAAAAAGTTGCTGAGTACTTATCTCTATTCTAGGCATTACGAGTACAACAGCACATTTGACTCACGAGATTATATTCTGCTCTTGAGACCCACAGCCACAGTAAGAACAACTTTTGACACCTGCTTAACATGTTTACAAGGAGCTACCACAGAATCCTCAGAAATATCCAGAGATAGCCAAGCATGGTGGCACACACCTATAATCCCAGTACTTGGGAGGCTGAGACAGGAAGATCACAGGTTAGAGGCTAGCCTCAGCAATTTAGAGAGACCCTCAGCAACTTAGCAAGACCCTATTTCAAAACAAAAAAAAATAAAATAAAAAGGACTGGGGATGTAGCTTGGAGGTAGAATGTCCCTGGATTCAATCCCCTGAAAGAAACATCAGGAGGTTCCAGTGTTCTGACTCTGAGGCTGGTTTCCAGTCCCCTGTTGCCATTGTTTTGTTGCACAGCTCACTGGTGCTTGTCAAGCAGCATCAGGAAGCAGTTGGTGTTTATTTAGTTTTTTGTTTTGTTTTTGTTTGTTTGTTGCAGTACTGGGGATTGAACCCAGGGGCATTCTACCTCCAAGCTATATCCCTAGCCAAATTTTTTCTTTATTTTGGAAAAAAAAAAAAAAAAAGATTTTTTTGCATTATTGTCTCACATCATAATGTAAATCATGTTGACATTGACATACATGCACACAGCACTTGGGAAAAAAGATTTTTACGCCCATGTTTTCTTCTTTTGCTTGTGTGTGTGTGTGTGTGTGTGTGTGTGTGTGTGTTACTGGGGATAGAACCAGCTGAGGCTGGTTGCAAACCTGCAATCCTCCTATCTCAGCCTCCCAAATACTGGTATTACAAGCTTGCACCACCACGCCTGGCTTTGTTTTTGTTTTTTTCCAGAAGAAATAGCTGTATTTGCACCGAGAGTTGGGGACTGAGAGTAAGATCTGAGATAGCTTACTGAGATAAGGTATAGAGATTAGGTTCTAAAATGGCAGCCTGAGCTTATCAACCACATGGACTATATTTCCCAGCAGCCCAGCCAGCAGAGCCATCAGTAAACGGCCTGCTGGGAGATGTGTGTGCCATGAAATTGCCCAAGTATGCCACCACTACAGAAAAGGTACAGGTTCAGTTTTGTCATTAACTTTCCACAAAACCTCCCAGCCACAAGTATTATAAAAATAATAATAATAATAATAATAACCAGCAACACATGTTATAGACCTTAAAACCATCTGCAAAACTGGCTCCTCGTTAAACTCTTCAGCTATAAGATCTATCCAAGCAGTGAAAAGACAGCCTTTGCTAGCCCATGACAATCCTCCTCTCATCTAACTTAGCCTGTCAGGGCAAAATGGCAAGGCAGGCTCACTTGCCCCAGTAGAGCAGGCACTCAACACAGCAGCTCAAGCTTGACCAGACAAGAGAACTGGTAAGACTCCAGACCCTTCTTATTTATTTACTTATTTATTTATTTATTTATTTGCAGTACTGGGGACCCTTCTTATTTATTTACTTATTTATTTATTTATTTATTTATTTATTTATTTATTTGCAGTACTGGGGATTAAACTCAGTGCCATTCTACCTCTGAGCTATACCCCCAGCCCTATTTTTTATTCTTTTTTTGAAACAAGGTCTCACTAAGTTGCAGAGGGCCTCACTAAGTAGCTGAAGCTGGCCACAAACCCGGATCCTCCTGTCTCAGCCTCCCAAATACTGGGATTACAAGTATGCAGCACCACACACGACTCATATCTTCTCATTTATGTATCTTCTCCTAGGTCTTCCACACTAGGAGCCAGGGCATACACAGGAGGCATGCCAGGGGCAGGTGGATACAGAGAAGGACAGGGATCAGAGGGCATCCTGGAGACCCTGGCTATAGCACAGGATGAGGGAGCCCATCTGGGGGGAAACTGGATTGCTCTGGAAGCTCGGATAAGTGAGCAAGAGGCTTGGTGAAAAGGCAGAATCGAGGGGCAGTGGAGGGCCAAGATTGGAACCTCCAGAGCACCAGGCACTGGGGGTTACAGATGTGGCCCTGGCTAGCTGGCACTGGGATGTACAGGTGACTCCCCAGTCTTTCCACTTCTCACCCTAGTTATTGCTTATCTATTTTGTAGGGGAAGAAATAAGCTCAGAAAAGTTAACTGTCTTGCTCAAGGTCTGACCACCACCAGCCCACTCTGGCAATGACCTTGTCTACTAACTGTATCATTGTGCAAATATGACACCGAATATGGTGGCTGTACCACTTTAATCCCAGTACTTGCGAGGCTAAGACAGGAAGAAGCCAAGTTCAAGGCCAATCTCAGCAACTTAGTGAGACCTTATTTCAAAATAAAAAATAAAAAGGACTGGAGGAGCCGGGCATGGTGGTCACACTTGTAATCCCAGTACCTGGGAGACTGAGATCGGAGGATCCAGGTTTGCCGTCAGCCTCAGCTACTTAATGAGACCCTCCGCAACCTAGTGAGACCCTGTTTCAAAATAAAGAATAAAAAAAGGGCTGGGAGTGTAGCTTGGAGGTAGAATGCCCCTGGGTTCAATCTCCAGTACCAATAAATAAATAGCCACATGGCATTGGAATGGGCTACTAATCACAGCATCCTCATTGGTTCTGCTGCTGGGTACAGGACCAAAGCTGGGCCCATCTTGGTCCTCCAGCCCCAGCTACAGTGACTTAGCCTCATATGGACACATGACCCTAGCCAGGCCAATCAGAATCCCTCCCTGAGATTCTGCCTGAACTGACTGGATAAAGCTCCTTTCTTCTCTGGCCATGAGCTGTAAGCACAATCCAGCCACATGAAAAAGGCCTAAAAAATTTACGGGGTCGACTGCCCCCCTCTATCCCAAGATTTTGGATTATGAGAATGTTATTTAACCACTGGGATATATTCCAAGAAATGTATCATTAGGCAATTTCATTGTTATGGAAACATCAGTGTATACTTATACAAAATAAGCTGTCTACACCAGCACCGGGTGATATAATCTTATTGGACCACCATCATGTATGTGGTCTGTCATTGGCTGAAACATCATTACCCAGCACATGACTTATTATAAACAACCAATGCATTTCTCTTTTCTGCCTGAGATAGTTTGAGCTGTTTGTCCCTTGCAATAAAGGTACCCTGAACTAATATACAGAGAGAAATAAAACCTGCTCTTCGCTTATAAACCTCTTGTTAACCATCAAGTTCCTCTGCCACTTCCTTCAAATAATATGATCTATTAAAAAGAAAGAAAGAAAGAAAGAAAGAAAGAAAGAAAGAAAGAAAGAAAGAAAGAAAGAAGCGAGGTGAGGTGGCACACACCTGTAATCCCAGTACTTGGAAACTAAGTCAGGAGGATCACAGGTTTGAGGCCAGTGCAAGGCAACTTAGTGAATACCTGTTTCAAAAATACAAAATAAGAGCTGGGCATGGTGGTGCATGCTTGTAATTCCAGTACTTGGGAGGCTGAAACAAGAGAATCAAAGGTTCAAGACCAGCCTCAGCAATTTAGCGACACTTTGTTTCAAAATAAAAAATAAAATTGGCCAGAGGTAGAACACCCCTGGTACTATAAATTAATTAATTAGTTAAGTGATTAATTAATTAAATAGGGCTAGGGATATGGCTCAGGGTTAGAATGTCTCTGGGTTCAATCCCCAATGCCAAGAAAAAGAAAAGAAAAAAACACAATAGTTGGAGCTTTCAACTTGTGCCCCTTCCCCTGCTGACCCTCCAGGTTGGAGTGGATGAAAAGGAAGTTGGTCCCCCAGAGAAGAAGGAGAGAACAAAGGGCCCAGGTAACCTCTACTGAATAATAAATAATCCACACCTGACAATTCACAGCCAACTGCACATCAGTCTGGCTGAAAGAGTCTGGCAGTTATTCCTTTTAAAAAAAAGGGAAAAAAAAAAGTCTTCCAATGTTAACTTCTACAACACCCAAATTCCAAGTAACATCCAAACTCCTCACTCAGCCTAGCAGCATGGACCTTCAGGTTGGCTTTGCATCCCCATCTCCCTTTCATCCAGGGCCAATGCTGGTCCCCTGCTCTACTCTGGCTGGCCTACTTTCCAAAGCACACTGGCTGCCCAGAACACATCCTTCCTCTTTCCCTCTGTGGGTTCCCAGCTCTCCTGCAAACCCAGCCAAGCACCAGTTCCTGCACAAGGCCTTCCTCTCCTTCTCCAGCAGATACCGCTGTCTCCATTCTCTTAAGTTTGGTGAAAGCAGGTCAGCCACTCACTAAAAAACTACAGAGGATGTAAGGTGGAGCAGAGAGGGAGGATAGGGAGGGACAAGAAGGAAGCATTCATCTCTGAGTTTGAAGGTGGAGAAGTCTAGCAGACAACCACAGTTTCTGCCACTTCTGCCTCCCAAGAGAGGCCTGGCATAAAGTACTTTGGGGAGGCCTCTATATTTATATACAAGTAGAGCCACTAGGGATAGATGATGGTATTTGAGGAAGGTATGTAGTACAGTATAAAAAGAGGAGCAAGCCTGCTTATGTGTTTGAATCACTCACTAGGTCCATCGTATGCTGTTGCTCTCCAAAGTATCCCATTCCCCCAGCAAGGCAGCAGGTCGCAGGCTGGAATTACACCTATACACCCCTTCCTTTCTGTATCCCAGCCCAGGCCTGCCAAGTGCAGGACCAGCATCCACCCCCAACAAATCTGCCCTCCGGGGTCTGAGGCAGACAGTAGAGTATCTGTAGCCCCATCCTACAGATGAAGATGGTGAGGCTCACCCCAGAGGCAGGGGTCGACATCTTCAAGGGAAAAAACCCTAACTTTAGAACTGCATCAAAGAGAAAAAAATAAAGCACTACCTGGGTTTCCAGTGTCTAAACTAGATTCACCAGATTCTGATACAACTAAAAAAAAACATGAGAGACCTGAACCATTTGGGAGAGGATAGATAGGAGAGTCAAGCACAGTGTTGCACACCTATAACTTCAGTTCTTAGGAGGCTGAGACAGGAGGATCATTAAGTTTGAGGCCAGCCTCTGCAACTTAGCAAGACAGTGTTTTGAAATAAAAAGGGCTAGGAACTGAGCATGGTGGTGCATGCCTATAATCCCAGTACTTGCAAGGCTGAAACAGGAGGATCACAGTTTTGAGACCAGCCTCAGCAAATTAGTTATTATTGTGAAGCCCTCCACAACTTAGTGAGACCCTGTTTCAAAATAAAAGAATAAAAGAGGGCTGGGGTGTAGCTCAGAGGTAGAATGCTAGAATGCCCCTGGGTTCCATCCCCAGTACCACCACCAAAATAAAAAAGATCCCTCCTGGCTCAAAGAAAAAAAAGTTTGGACACCACTGCACGGTAATCTGTTCTTTACAAAGACCCCAACTCTCCACTGTATAAACAATTATACCCAAACAATGTCATTTCTTTCCCCAAAAGACTCCAGGTTGTTGGTACTAGAGGTTGAACCCAAGGGCATTCTACCTCCAAGCTACAGCCCCAGCCCTTTTTATTTTTTTATCTTGAAACAAGGTCTTCCTAAGTCACTGAGGGTCTTGCTAAGTTGTTGAGGCTGACCTTGAAACTGCCATCCTCCTGTCTCAGTCTCCCAAGTACTGGGATTACAGGTGTGCACCACCAGACCCAGATTTCCAGGTGGCGTCTTGCCATACCAAAAGCTATCCTAATTTTCTCCCAATGTGTTAACTAAAATGAATTAAACTTCCTCTTGAAAATTATTTTTCTAAGGATTTCATGACCCTCTTTGAAGCCACAGAACTCTACACTGTAGTAAAACAGGTCTGAAATCACTTCCCCCAGGGGATAAAATCCAAACCCTATCCTATCCCTTTCTTAGAGGTAAGGACTAGCTCCCAGAACTTTAGCCTGAGGCCCCACCTTCTCCACCAGACATGGAAAGGGTGGGACCTAATTAATGGCAATTCATCCATTAATTTATCTGGTCGGGAGATTAAAGCTGGTGCTGATTCACACACATCCCAGGAAAGACTTCTAGTTTGTGCTCTAACTTCTGTGCTTCCTTGGAAAGATGTCTTAAAATAGATCTTTGACAAACTTCCTCCTTCACAAATAAATAGAAGCAATTAAAAAGAAAAAAAATTACCTGATGAGACCCCACCACCACCACCAATTCTTATCATCATAGCCACATCTGGCAGCCCCTTCTTAGCAACTTTCAAGCACTATCCCAAGGAAGAACTGGTTTTGCCCAGAAACTCTGATACAATCGCAATTGCTGGAACAGGGGACAAAATGCAGGTTTGAGGGAGAGACTTGAAAGAGTTGGAAGCCCAAAGTGGAGACAGCAGGGCCTGAGATAAAATGTTCTGCTATGAGGTCCACAGTTTAGTCACTCTCTATGTCAGTTTCCTTCAGCTATAAAAAGTGAGGTGGAGATGCTCCATGCAGATGAATGCTATTACCAGGAACACCTTATAAAATCACTCCCTTAATAAGTGAGGCTTTTAACAGCCACATAAATGGATCTCTTCAGCCTTTGCCCTACAAGTTGCTAAGGGCAATTTTTCAGCCCTCTCAGCTCACTTCTTTTTTCTTTTGCATATGTGTCTTCATTTATTTTATTGTATATATCAGTTCACTCTTAAGGACAAGACCTAGAAAAAATGTACTTGCTGTTCCCTGGCTCTGAATGTGTTAAATAAAACAACGGATCATAATTCAAAACTTCTGGCGCCCAGTAGTTTCTGAGCATTTTAACTATTCCAAGCAGTTTTCTCTCTGGCAAAGCAGAAATAGCTCTTATGGCAGTAACGATGATTAAAGTTGATAATGCAGAGTGCCTGCCACAACAGTAGGTGCTCAATAAATGCTAGTTCTCCCCCTTCCTCAGTGCTATGCCTTTTTCCTTGTCTAAAAGACTGACACTGCCAGGCTTGGTGGTGCATACTCATAATCCCAGCCACTTAGGGGACTGAGGCAGGAGGATCACAAATTGGAGACCAGCCTGGGCAACTCAGGGAGTCCCTGTCTCAAAATAAAAAGGCCTGGGGATGTAGCTCAGAGGTAGAGCACCTCTGGATTCAATCCCCAATAAGAACACACACACACACACACACACACACAATTAAAAATAAAAGGCTAGCATCCACACTCCTCAACTCGGCAAGGACATGCCTACCACTAGACACAAACTCCCAGTAGCACTGCCTCTCCCTACATGCACACTTACAGTCACCCTCAAGAGCAAGAGATTCCAAAGGCACCATCCAAGGGAACAAGCCACCAGCCTTCCTCCTCAGGCAGCTCAGTGCTTTCAGGGAGGGAACTGAGCCCCAGCAACCACTACTAGGATTTTCCCATGGTGCAATGCAACTTCCCCAACTTTTCCGGGCCCACAGTTTCCAAAGAAACCTAGGCAGGCATTGTGCAGAATCAACCACAAGTCGGGTGACTGAGTTCAGGCAGAGGGAGAGGAGCTGGCTCAGAATTTGAGAAGGCACCCGTGGTCCTGAAAGTGGGTGGCAGGGACCAAAAGGTAGTTATACTGGCTCTGACCCAGGGTCCCTTCTATTAGATTGAAACACTGGTTAAAGGCTACTAGCACGGACTCTCAAAGGGCTGGCGGATGGTAAAGAGTCTTAGAAAAGCGACTGACCCATGTCCCCTTCGAGACGACCCCTCCAAGCCCCTCCCCGTGACGGGATCTGGTGGTCTCCGGAGAACCCAGCAGCCGTGGCACCTGGGAGGGGGAGACTTTTACCGGCGACGGGCCTGGAGGAGGAGGTGTGAATTCGGGGTCCACGCATCGCCCCCTTCCCAGGTGGACTAAAGGAGGGAGGGTGCGTGCCATCCGCGGCCAACGCCAGGTAGAACAGTGGCCCTAGCGAGATCTCCCCCCGCGAGGTGCGGAGGGAAGGGAGGGGTAGAGCCCGGGAGGCCGCAGTCGGGGTCTGACACTCACCTGCGCCCTCGGCGGGTGGCGGCGGCCCGACGACGCCGTTCAGGTAGAGAATGGGCAGCAGGTGAGGCTGCGTCTTCTCCAGCGCCGCGCGCAGGTCCTGGAAGTGGTCCCGCTCCTTGGCCAGGAGCAGCTTGAGCAGCAGCTCCGCCTTGGCGCCTCCCGCCTCCTCGTCCAGCTGCCGCCGCTCGCCGGGGCTGAGCGCCCCCGCGGCCTCCAGCAGCCCGAGCACCGCTTCCACCTCCGTCATGGCCTGGGCCAGGCTCTGCTGACACTGGGCGAGCAGCTCCCGACGCTGCGGCTCCATGGTGGCGGCCAGCCGCCCCGCCCCGCCGGACGGGCCCGGGCTCCCCGAGGCCGGCGGGCGAGCGCCCGGGGGCAGCCCTAGCGCGCCCCGAGCCGCGAGGCGGCGGGGGCCATGGGCCGGGGCCGGGCGGGCTGGGCCGGGGCGGCTCAGCAGCGGCCGCCTCCCGGGCTCCGGAGCGCAGCCATGTTGGCTGCAGCGGCGGCGGGACTGGAAGAGGAGGAGGAGGAGACGGAGGAGGAGAAGGAGGAGGCGGAGGTGGGGACGGCGGCCGGGGCGCGCCCGGAGGCCCGGCTCCAGCTGGGCATGCCCCCTCCCCCTCCGCCTCGGCGCGCCGCGGGCCCGCGCCGGCCCGACACACCGCGGTCCCGGAACGTCGCCGGGCCCCGACGGCTCCCGCCCGGATCGGCAGCCCTCGGCCGTGCGCCCGGCCCGGCTTACCGGGGCCCCGCGGCCGCCGCCCGCTCCGCCATGGCGCGGGCCCGCCCTCCCGGCCCTCCCTTCCCCCGGCCGGCCTAGAGAGGCGGCGGCGAGCAAAGGGATGGACCACGGGGAGAAGGGGGCTGACCCTCCCGAGTCTGGGACGCAGAGTTAGGCCGGGCACACAGCCAGCCCCCAAGCTATTAGAGACCCCTTCGTTCTGAGAACTCGAAAATAAAGCCTGGACACAATGGGGAGGGGGCGAGAAGCTCTTATACGGGAAATTTCTCAATAACCCCCGCCCCCCCTCCCCCCGTCTGAGATCGGTTACTAGGATTTTCCGCCACATCCCCGTCTGAGCCCAGGTGGTCCCAGAGTCTATGTTGGATGTTAGGAGGAGAGGGTGTGTGTTGCTAGATAAGGAAAGAGAGTGGTCAGGGTTGGCCTGGGATCACTGATCTTCCTAGTAAGAGAGGTGTTCTCCCTCTTACCAGATTACACCCCCAGATTACAGATAGTCTCACTTTGCTTCCGCATCACCTCAGGAGGATCTGCAGTCCTGCCCCAAGACTATGAACGCCCCTGCCTTCCATTACAGCCCTCACATACCACCTACCCGCCCTGACCCAGGAGATCCTTCAGAGTTGGAATCCCAAGGGTTTGCTTTTGGTAACCCCACAGACCTCCACTCCTCGCGTAGAGTGAGACCCTAGGGCCACATTGAATGTCTGCTCGAAACTACTGAATTTCATTTACAAATAGGTGGGGGATTTGATAGGAGAAGTCACATTTGTTTAATGGAAGCAATCTCTTTATATGGGGGTTAGAACGAGAGTATCAGAATTTACTTCTCAGTTTCACACTTCCCCTAAATAGCTGTATAGTGTGGGAGCACTCTTGCACATCTGCCTTGTCCTCAAGAGAAAGGGGGCAAGGAGAGTATTAGATCAGGGCTTCTAAACCTTAAATTTGAATAAGTTGAAGGGGGAGGTGTCAATGAAGCTTTTGGAATTATCTCATTTTTTTCATGAACACTTATGTATTTTTCTGAGACAGGGATCCATAGCTTTATCAATTTTTTTTTTTTTTTGTACTGAGATTGAACCCAGGGCCTTTCTACCTCCTCTGAGTTACACCCCCAGCCCTCTATTTTTTTACTTTTATTTAGTGTGTGTGTGTGTGTGTGTGTGTGTGTGTGTGTGTGTGTGTGTGTGTATGGTATTGGGGATGGAACCCAGGGGCATTCTACCTCTGAGCTACACCCCCAGCCCTATTTCTTATTCTTTATTTTGAAACAGGATTTCACTAAGTTGTGGAGGGCCTCACTAAGTAGCTGAGACTGGCTGAGAACCTGCTATCCTACTGTCTCAGCCTCAGCCTCACAAGTACTAGGATTACAAATGTGCACCACCAAACTCTACTTTTTACTTTTGAAACAGAGTCTTGCTAAGTTGCTGAAGGTCTCACTAAGTTGCTGAGGCTGGTCTTGAACCTTGAAACCTTGAACTCTTGTCTAAGCCTCTCAAGTACTGGGATTACAGGTGAGTGCCACCTTGCCTTGCTATCAAATTCTTTTTTTTTTTTTTTTTTTTTTTTTTTTTGTGGTACTAGGGGTTGAACTCAGCCACCACGCCCGGCTCCTGGCTATCAAATTCTTTAAGGCTACCATGACCCAACATGCACTCCAATATGGTAGAACTATTTAAAGATACCCTCCTGCTTCAATGGCTGACCAAGGTTTGGGGGGAGTAAAGGGCTGACTGTCACACACAGTGCCAGAGTTCTGCACAGGCTCCCTGGCTCTTCCCTCCCTCTCCTGCCCTAAGACATGGTTCCATCTTCTGACCACTACTTCCCTTAGAGCAACCACACACCTAAACCATCCTCAGTGTATCCACCTTCCAGGATACATCTGGGAATATCTATTCTTAGCTGGATTAGTAGAAATCTAGATGATGGGAGGAAGGTAGAAGTGGGGAGAGGGAGAAAGAGGGAAAGTTGGGGATCAATTTGGTTTACGGTTAGAACCAACTATGAGTCCCAGATCAAAGAGTGCCTGAGACGGGGCAGAAGGAAGACATGGTATCCCAGTAACTCTGTAGAGAGAAAGTGTGTTTCTTCCCTGGAAGCCTTCCCAAGTAGCAGTGAGAAAACTCAGATGCTAAGAACAGTTCCTCCCAGGGGCTGGGCAGTGATGAACACTACTTTCAGCAAATCCTTTACTTTTAGCAAACTTTTAGGATTTATACAAAACATAAATCCTAGAGGAGATAGTTTGGTTTGTAAACATATTCGATTTTTAGGATTTCTTTAGCCAGTGACCTTGATATGACCTTTACTTCTATAGGATTTTATGTGTTTGTGTGTGGTAGTGGGGCTCAAACTTAGGCCCTTACACAAGCTAGCCAAGTGCTAGCACATCTTTATATTCTTTGGGTCACCTTCCCACACACTACCTCTTTTGTGCCTTATACGAGGTTGAATTATATCCAAAAGATATATTCAAGGCCAGGTATGATGGTGCACGCCTGTAATCCCAGAACTTGGGAGGCTGAGACAGGATCTCAAGTTCAAGGCCAGCCTCAACAACTTAATAAGACCCTACTTCAAACTAAAAAATAAAAGCCAGATGTGGTGGCACATGCTTGTAATCCCAGTACTTGGGAGGCTGAGACAGGAGGATCTGGGTTCTCGGCCAGCCTCAGTTACTTAGTGAGGCCCTCTGGAACTTAGTGAGACCCTGTTTCAAAATTTAAAAAAAGAATAAAAAATGGGACTGAGGATGTAGCTTAGAGGTAGAATGCCCCTGAGTTCAATCCCCAGTACCGCAAAAATAAATAAATTAATTAATTAATTAAATAGGGCTGGGGAGCCGGGCGTGGTGGCGCACGCTTGTAATCCCAGCATTCGGGAGGCTGAGACCAGAGGATCCGGGTTCGAGGCCAGCCTCAGCTACCTAGTGAGGCACTCTGCAACTTAGTGAGACCCGGTTTCAAAATAAAGAATAAAAAATAGGGCTGGGGGTATAGCTCGGAGGTAGAATGCCCCTGAGTTCAATCCCCAGTACCACAAAAAAAAAAAAAAAAAAAAAAATAGGGCTGGGGGTGTAGCTCAGGTAAAATGCCCCTGGGTTCAACCCCCAGTACAAAAAAAAAAAAAAAGATATATTCAAGTGCTAACTCCCAGTACCTGTGAATGTGAACTTATCTGGAAATGAGGTCTTTGCAGATGTAATGAAGTTTTCTTAAAAAAAAAAAAAAAAAAGGTCATACTGGATTACGGTGATTTCTAATCTGATGACTGGTGTTCTTAAAGAAGAGGAAAATTCAGACATAGAGACACCCACAGGGGAGAGTCTGATGTAGAAGGAGGCCAAAACTGGAGTGATGGTGTATCTGTAAGCCAGATAGGACCTCAAGAGAACATGGAAGCTAGGAGAGAGGCTCTATGGCAGGAGCCAGCCTTGCCATCTCCTTGGTATTGGACCTCTGTCTCAAACTGTGAGCCAATGAGCAGCCCAGTTTGTGGTCATTTGTTATGGCAGCTCTAAGGTGCTCCATCATGACGGGAGGTATGAAGGAAAAGATGGTGTCTGCATTTTACAAATCACCCTGCTACCTCACTCTTCCACTGCCATAGGTTTACTCACCTTTCCTCCCTCCTCCTTAGGAGGAAGCTCCCTCCTCCTCGTTGAGCACAGCCCTTCCATGCTCTGAATGGATCCCTACACGCTCTGTATGCTCTCTCTCTCTCTCTCTCTCTCTCTCTCTCTCTCTCTCTCTCTCTCTCTCTCTCTCTCTCTGTCCACTTTCGCTCTATGAGGCCTCCTTCCCCTGTGTGCAAACAGGCTCTGGTCTCCCCCCTTTCTCAAAGTCCCCCCCCTTGTTTCCTCTGGCAGGAATCACTGCCTGACCTTGGTTCCTCCACATCGGCACTCTGTGGTTGGTGCTTTGCAATCTGCTTCTCACCACAACTCCCCACAGACAGCTGCTGTCTCCCCATGGATCTCTGAGGCAACTTCCAAGGCCTTTCCTTCACACCTCCCCCAGCTCCAGCCCCCAGAAACCATCTTCTGTCCTTCCTGGTCATCCTCTCCACACTCTCTCCTGTACTGGCTCCTTTCTCTGCCAGACTGATTCTTCAGACCTCTGCTCTCCCCATACCCTTCCCTCCTCTAAAACAGAGGCTCTGCCAGGCAGATGGGGTGGTGCACACCTGTAATTCCAGCAACTCAGGAGGCTGAGGAGGGAGGATCACAAGTTGGAGGCCAGCCTAGACAACCTAGCAAGACCCTGTCTCAAAATAAAAAATAAAAAGGGCTAGGGATAAGGGATGTAGTCAGTGGTAGAATGTCCCTGGGTTCATTCCCTAGAACACACACACACACACACACACACACACACACACACTCACAAAGTAGATAAAAAATAAAGGGAAAGCTCTTTGGAGCTACACAGGACTGACTATGTGTCTCCAGACTGGCTACCAACCTTTCCTGAGCCTCCATTTCTGCATCTTTAAATTGGGAACAAACATCACCCTTTGGGAGGGTCTGCAGAAGAATTAAATGTTAGGACTTATATAAGCTCTTGTGGATTCCTGGCATCTGGGAGGCATATAAACTACCTAACACTGCAACTTTTATTAAACAGAATGCCTGATTGAAGCCGGGAGTGGTAGTGCACACCTGTAATCCTAGTACTTTGGAGGCTGAAACATGAGGATTGCAGGTTCGAGGACAGCTTCAGCAAACAATGAGACTCTCATCAATCTAGAAAGATCCTGTTTCAAAAAATAAAATAGGGCTAGAGGTATAGGTCGAAGGCAGAATGCCCCAGTACCATAAAAAAAAAAATTAAAAAAAAAAAGCCTGATTGAAATCTAGCTTTTGCAATTTACTAGCTGGATAGTGTTGAGTAAACCTCTCTGTGCCTCAGTGTCCTCATGTGTAAAGCAGAGAGGTTTGGTAATAGTATCAAAGTAGTGCTGGATCCAGGGTTGGTGCTGCTGCTTCTGGCTCCCTCTGAGAGGAAAGACTCTGTAGCACGTAGCAACAGGTTTTGCACAGATGTTTTCAGTTTCCTGAATGAATGGTGTGGATTCTGGCTGAAAGATTTCCATTCAGATTGTGTTTAGGCGATGAACACAGAGGCCCCTTCAACCCTGTTCTCTGTTGTATCCCCGCAACACTGCAGCACCAGGCATACGTGGGTGTTTAGTAGTTTTGTTGTTGTTGTTGTCATTTGCAGAACTGAGGATTGAACCTAGGGACACTCTACCACTGAGCTATACCACCAGAATTTTTAATTATTATTATTTTTTTTTTTATCTTGAGACACGGCCTCGCTAAACTACCCAGGCTGGCCTCGAACTTGTGATCTTACTGCTTGGCCTCCTGAGTGGCTAGGATTACCCTAGGCTAATACTGTTTTGAAGGAGGATCTCAATGCAAAACTCATTAGTTTATTTATTCATTCTTACATTCATTTATTAATTTTAAAATATCTATTGAGAGGCTAGGTGTGGTGGCCCAGGCCTGTAATCCCAGCTGACCTGTAATCCAATCCCAGCTGCTCACTAGACCAAGGCAGAAGGATCAAAATTCAATGTTGAGACAGGCCTAGTGGCACATGCCTGTAATCCCAGTACTTGGAAGGCTGAGATAGGAGATTGCTGGTTTGAGGACAGCCTTAGCAAGTAGTGAGACTCTCATCAACCTAGTGAAACCCTGTTTCCTAATAAGAAATTAAATCAGGCTGGGGATGTAGCTCAAAGGTAGAATGCCTCTGGGTTCAATTCCCAGTACCACAAAAATAAATAAATATGTAAATACATAAATATAAAAAATAAATAAAATAGGACTGGAGGTATAGCTCAGAGATAGAATGCCCACACTTGAGTTCAATCCCCAGTACCACACACATACACAGAGTTCAATGCCAGCCTCTGGCAACATAGTAAGACCCTATCTCATAGTAAAAAATAAAAAGGGTGGGAGGCTGAGACCAGAGGATCCAGGTTTGCGGCCAGCCTCAGCTACCTAGTTGAGGCACTCCACAACTTAATGAGACCTGGTTTCAAAATAAAGAATAAAAAATAGGGCTGGGGGTATAGCTCGAAGGTAGAATGTCCCTGGGTTCAATCCCCAGTACCGCAAAAAAAATAAAAATAAAAATAAAATAAAAAGGGATGGGGATATAGCTGAGTGGTAGAGTATTCTTGGGTTAAAAAAAACAAAAACAAAAACACAGTTTCAGCAGCTGACCTGTAATCCAATCCCAGCTGCTCACTAGACCAAGGCAGAAGGATCAAAATTCAATGTCGAGACAGGCCTAGTGGCACATGCCTGTAATCCAAGTATTTGGGAGGCTGAGATAGGAGATCGCTAGTTTGAGGACAGCCTTAGCAAGTAGTGAGACTCTCATCAACCTAGTGAAACCTTGTTTCCTAATAAGAAATTAAATCAGGCTGGGGATGTAGCTCACTCACTCACTCACTCACTCAATCAACTTAAAACAGGAGTTCAAGCCAGGCATGGTGGTGCATACCTGTAATCCCAGTGCTCGGGAAGCGGAGACAGAAGGATCACAGGTTTGAGGTCAGCCTCAGCAACTTAATGAGACTCTGGGGTTTTTTCTTTTTGTTGTTGTTGTTGTTGTTTGTTTGTTTTGTTTTTTGCAGTATTGGTGATTGAACCCAGGGGCATTCTACCTCCGAGCTACACCCCTAGCCCTATTTTTTATTCTTTGTTTTGAAACAGGGTCTCACTAAGTTGCAGAGGGCCTCACTAAGTAGACCCAGATCCTCTGGTCTTAGCCTCCCAAGTAATGGGATTACAAGTGTACGCCACCACGCCCAGATGAAACCCTGTTTTAAAATAAAAAAATAAACTGGGCATGGTGGCACACGGTTGTAATCCTAGTACTTGGGAGGCTAAGACAGGAGGATTACAGGTTTGCAACCAGCCTCAGCAACTTAGTGAGGCTCTCTGCAACTCAGACCCTGTTTCCAAATAAAAAATAAAATAGAGCTGGAGGTTTAGCTCAGAGGTAAAATGCCCCTGGGTTCAATCCCCAGTATCACAAAAAGAAAAAGAAAGGGAAAGAGAGAGACAGAGAGAGAGAGAGAGAGAGAGAGAGAGAGAGAGAGAGAAAGGGAGAGGGGGAGAGAGGGAGGAAGGAAAGAAAAGAAAAGAAAAGAAAAAGATAAAATAAAATAGAATTGAGGATGTAGTGAGGAGGTAGAATCCCCCTGGGTATTCAATCCCCATTCTCTCTCTCTCTCTCTCTCTCTCTCTCTCTCTCTCTCTCTCTCTCTCTCTTTCTCTCTCTCTCTCTCTCTCACACACACACACACACACACACTCACACTCACATACATACATACAGCAGGAATTTAAACCGCATGCAACGGCACATGCCTGTAACCCAGGTGACTCAGGAGGTTGACACAAGAGGATCACAAGTTTGAAGCCAATATGGGCAATTTAGTGAGACCCTGTCTCAAAATAAAATACAAAAAGGATTTGGGGTATAGCTCAATGGCAGAGCACCCTTGTATTTAATCCCTAATGGTAAAAATAAAAACAACTCAGGAATTTGAGGAAGGATAGCACTTCAAAAAATGTAGTATCATGCCAGGTGCAGTGGCAGACACCTGTAATCCCAGTATTTGGGGGCTAAGATAGAAGGATCACAGGTTCAAAGCCATCCTCAGCAACTTAGTGAGTCCCTGTTTCAAAATAAAAAATAAAAGGGCTGTGGGTGTTACTCACTGGTAGAATGCCCTGGATTCAACCCAGTGCCATAGAGACAAACAAAAACCAGGGCATTTTGCTGAACTCAATGATGCACGTCTATAATTGCAGCAATTGATAGGCTGAGGTAGAAGGATTGCATTTTTTTTTTTTTGGCACTGGGGATTGAACTCAGGGGCATTCTACCTCCGAGCTACACCCCCAGCCCTATTTTGCATTCTTTATTTTGAAACAGGGTCTCACTAAGTTGTGGAGTGCCTCACTAGGTAGCTGAGGCTGGCTGCGAACCCAGATCCTCCGGTCTTAGCCTCCCAAATGCTGGGATTACAAGCGTGCATCACCACGCCCAGCTCCCGATTTTATTTCTTATTTGGAAACAGGGTCTCACTAGGTCAATGAGAGTCTCACTACTTGCTGAGGCTGTCCTTGAACCTGTGATCCTCCTATCTCAGCCTCCCAAGTACTAGGGTTACAAGTGTGTGCCACCATGCTTGGCTTGCAAATTTTTTAAAAGACAATTGTGTGTGTGTGGTGCTGGGGATCAAACCCAGGGCCTCATGCATGCCAGGTAAGTGCTCTCCACTGAGCTATATATACTCCCAACCCAGAAGATGGCAAGTCTGAGGACAGCATGGGCACTTAGCAAGGCCCTGTCTCAAAATAAAAAATAAAAAGGGCTGGGGATGTATCTCAGTTGTAGAGCACACTGAGGCTCAGCCTATGCTACCACAAACAAAACTAAATGACAACAACAAAATTTCCAACATTTTCTCAAGCTGGAGGCAGTAGAAGGGGAAAGGAGAGAGACTCTGAGCTTGGAAAGGATGTGATTGTCCACTGCTGGCTCTGAAATCTAAGGGCTGAGGTGCAACGACCAGCGAGGATATGGAAACTAGATGTGGTCCCCAGCTGACAACAGGCCAGAAGCTGAGACCAACCCGAATGGACTTGGTAGGACATTCTTCCCATAGCTCTCAATAAAATCCCAGCTAGCCACCACCTTGCTCTCAGCCTTACAAGAGAGACCTGAGGCAGACACTGGGAACCAGCCTGGACCTCTGACTTCTAGTGCTATGAAATACTCAGTGGGTGCTGTTTCAGGCCTCTGCATTTCCGGAAGTTTTGTTATGGCATCAATAGAAGACTAACAGTTCCTGGTGGACCAGGAGCTCTGCTGGGGCAAGAGCCACAATAACTTGCTCGGTGCTGCACCCTGTGTACCTACCACAAGGCACTCAGAACAATCTATTGTATGGTTGAATGGAAGCCTACCCTTCCACTAGGCCTTGCTTTGGGGGGTGATTATGGCAGAATCCACTGACCACCATAGAATGGAGGGGAAGATTGCAAGTAAAGACACTAGACACTGGATTTTCTTGCAAGCTGAGTGAACTGAGGACCCAGGGGCCCCTGACCCTGGGTTTTATGTTCTATGGATAAGCAGCAGCTGTTGCTGGAGAAACAGTTCCTGGTGCTCTGCTCCAAGTGTGTAGCTCCTTGGGAAGTAAGCAAGGCTGCCTGCCAGAGAGAATCTGCAAAAATGTGAGGGCATCATGCACCACCATTTCCCGGTGGTGTGGGTGTCTGTGAGGGCAAACCCCAGCCTATGAGTGTGGTGTGTGTGTATGGAGGAGCAATTCCTCCTAGGATCTCCTGCCCGGCCTGGGAAACTGCAGATGGTCCAACATCTGAGCTGTGGCTTCTTTTTTTTTTTTTTTTTTTTCAGTACTCAGGGGCATTCTACCTCTGAGCTACACCCCCAGTCCTATTTCTTTTCTTTATTTTGAAATAGGGTCTCACCAAGTTGTGGAGGGCCTCACTAAGTAGCTGAGGCTGGCCTCGAACCTATGATTCTCCTGTCTCAGCCTCCCAGGATTACAAGCGTGCACCACCATGCCCGGCTGAGCTGTGGCATTTTTTTTTTTTTTTTTTTTTTTGCAGTACTAGGGATTGAACTCAGGGGCGTTCTACCTCTGAGCTACACCCCCAGCCCTAGTTTTTATTCTTTATTTTGAAACCGGGTCTCACTAAGTTGCGGAGTGCCTCACTAGGTAGCTGAGGTTGGCCGCAAACCCGGATCCTCTGGTCTCAGCCTCCTGAATGCTGGGATTACAAGCGTGCGCCACCACGCCCGGCGCCTGAGCTGTGGCATTTGAAGGGATTTTCTCTCAGAGTTCCTTAAAGGAATGAATTACCCCAGGATGCTAGATGCTAAATATGGGATTCTATTCATGAAAAGCCCATATTTTCCACAACTTTTTAGGAATGCTGTGACTATGAAATGAACTAGACCTATCTAGGAAAAAAAAAATTATTTTAAACTTGGCTTTTAAACTTGGTTCCTCAAATCATAAAGACATTTTTCTTCCAGACTGCTTTTGTTCATTGTTTAGAAATGGGCCAGAGGCAAATGTACTAGGATTAAAAAAAAAGGGGGGGGGGGAATCTGGTTGGAAGTGGTGGCTCATGCCTGTAATTCCAATACTTGAGAGGCTGAGACAAGAGGATCGCAGGTTCAAAGACAACCTCTGCAATTTAGAGAGACCTTCAGCCACCTAAGGAGACGCCAGGCTCTCCTTCTATCCATGCTTCCTGTATTGTGGGACTGGCCTCTTGAGAACACCATCCTACTCCCTCACTTCAGTAGCTCCCTACTGCAACACATTTTTTTTTTTTTTTTTTTTAGGTACTGGTGATTGAACGTGGGGGTGCACTACCACTGAATTATATCTCCAGTCCTTTGTATTTTGAGATAGGGTGTTGCTAAATTGCCCAGTGCCCAATCCAAGGGGATTGCTAAATTGTCTTAAATCTGAAGACCTCCTGCCTCTGCCTCCTGAATCTCTGGGATTACTGCTATGTGCCACTCGTGTTCTGCTTTTATCCTGTTTGTGATGTGACTCTGTGTTTAGTGAGTGCCTTCCACTGAACTTTGAGTTTCACAGAACAGAACACCTGTCAGGTACACCTGTGTATTCCCAGTATCTAGCTTGATTCATGACAGGGGCTCAGAACTACTTGTTAACAGAATGAATTGGGGAAAGACAAGAGACTCCCATTTGGATTGCTCTATAATTGCATTCAGGAACCCTAAATAAGATCATTCGCATTTCTCTAGTCTTCACCAGGGACTCATCTGGTTACAACAGTGGCCCTTTCCTGAGAGCTACATAGGTGCTAGGCACCGTACCAACCACTTCACCAGCAATCTCCATTATTTTCCCACATCAATGGCAGGAGGTACCGTGATAAGTTCCATTGCAAGGTGAGGGATTGAGGCTCAGTGTTCCCACCCTTCTCAGCCTCTTCTCATCTTGCAGGGGAGAAAAACCTCTAATGTCAGGGTGTGGTCAAAAAGTGCCAGAAGAATTTTGAAAATGCATCGAAACCACCCTTGTCTTCAGTGGATTTTTCAAATTTAACTTAATTTTTTACTTTATTTATTTTGTGGTGCTGGGGATGGAACTCAGGGTTAGGCAAGTGCTCTACCACTGAGCCTATCTTCAAAGGAATGAAATTCAGCTCCTGGGGAACAAGTTAGAAATCAACAACTGGCCTGTTAGTGCTGACATATGTAAATCAGATGCAAATGTGCCCCTGGACTCAGTCAGCTCGCTAGAAGGGACCTTGAGCTTGAAAATTCTGGTTTGTATAAATCAGAAACCCACCCGGCCTGCGCCTTCCAGGGCCTTCCTAGACATTCTTCTAGTGGTCCCTCCCTCTGCCATGTGGCAGTAAGTATCCTATTCCACACTGAGGCTTAGACAGGCAAGTCAGCCTGCTCAAGATCACTAAGCTGGAGAGTGATGAAATCAGCTACCTCCGGAGCTCCCATGGGGGCGGGAAGGCCACCCCCTCCCAGCAGACGTCCTTTGTGTGGAAGCAGCAGCTGGAAAACAGCTGCCAGATGAAGACTGGCTGTCAGCTTCCAGCCGGGAGCCATCCAGCTCTGTGCAGCATTACTGGGGGTCTTCCTTGGAGGGAAAGCTCCTCCTTAGGGGGCTTTGTTTAGGCAAAAACAGCCACACAAGGTGTTCCTGTGGCAGCAAGAGTTGACCACTGCAGAGGTAGCTGTCTGGGTGCAAGGTCATGATGTCCTCTAAAGACTGAATATATACATGGACAATGACCAGACTATATATAAAAATAGAACTTGGACGGGGCATCCAGAAAGTCAGCCTGCTATCTACAGCAAGCAGTCCAGAAAGCCAAACAGCAAGCCCTGTAGCAATCAGGCCCAAAAGGCTGGGACTTGGTCAATAACTGACAGCTTCCCTAGTTTTTGCCCCATTTTACAATTTAGGACTAGCTGGAAACCAGCCACGTGTGATCAACAAACCAATGACACAGGATGTCCTCTGTCTAGTTAGTCCACCTCGAGCTTCCCCTGCCAACCACCTCTGATGGAGGTGGAGCCCCAAACACTCCCTTTTCCACTGTGGACCCACACACACATACACACATACAATATCTGCCTTTGAGCCGCTGCCAAAAGCAAGTGACAGTGACCAACTCCTTTACCAGAACAAGCCAGGAATAAAAAGCATGTGCCTGTTCTCCTTTGGGTGGTCTTCATATACTTTGTGCTTAGTGCTCAGTTGTCTATTCTGTGAAATAGGACAATAATTGTGGCATAAGTCTTTGGGAAAAGAATGCCATGGATCGTGGGGGAGCCACATGATACTTCCCCATATCCTGGATCACCTCTGATCTCAATTCTGTAGCCACATAACCCACTTCTTTCTTGTTCTGTGCATATCTGGAGATATCCTCAGGTCCAGTTCCTTCATTCTTCCCAGGGAGGAGCCTGACATGCAGGCAAGTAAAGTGTTTACTTACCCAAGGTCTCTTCCTCCAGAGGTCTCTAAGAAACTGGTCTTGGTCTCAGGTTTCCTCCCTGCTAACCACCTAGGAAAGCAAGCTCCTGAGCCTTTTCAGGAACTCTGCTGGGGTCAGCCTAGAACTGTGGTGAAATTAAAGAGGACTAAAGAGCAGGAAATGTGCACAACGATGGGTTCCCAGGAACCCTGGGAGCCTCCCAGCCAGGAAAGGCCAGTAATGGCTTAGGTAGAGCTCTGCCCTCCACAGAGCTTTTCCTCTGGTTTCAGGGAGTGGGGAGCTGTACCTAGCCCCTCTGAGCCTCTTTTGTTTAGGGAGGTTGGCTGGTTCTGGAAGAGTCTCTTCTTCCATGGGGTTGATTCCACCCAAGACTGGCCCTGCCTTCTCACTGCCAGTCCAGAGCCAAGAGGAACATAGATCACAGGACTTCGTTTCTTTGTAGCACTGTGCCATCTGCTATTTTAACAGCTTTCCTCCCATCAACTCTCTCAATCCTCGGAACAACCCTCTCACAGATTTGTCATTGTTAGCACAGCCATTGAGCAAATGGGGAAACCGCGTCACCAAGAAGTCAAAGGATGGGCCCAACGTCACACAACTAGCAAGGAGAACAGGGATTAAAACCCAGGTTCATGGTAGAGCCCTTGCCTAGCATGCTCAAAGCATTGGGTTTGATCCCCAGTACTGCAGAAAACAAACAAACAAACAAAAAACCACACACAATCCGAGTTCAGAAATGAGCTCTTAACCACGTCCTGTACCTCCCCGGAATGTTTCCAAATGAACACAACACTCATGGGAGAACCTTTGGGGTGTTCTAAAAGTTCATTTACATTTCAGAGAAATACAGAATTCTCTCTCATCTATTCTTAGTTCATTTGGTCCCTCAAACACTCACTGACCCCCAGGAGAGGCACCAGGAGGGCAGAGATGAACAAGCTTCTCGACTTCAGGTCCAGCGCTGTCCTGGGAATGAGGGGGCCACCTGCTAAGCCCCACCAGCCGTTTCAGGACTTCCCAAATAGTGAAAAGAGCTCACTTTCAGAAGAGAGCTCGGTAAGCCTGGCGTGGTGGCACATGCTTGTAATCCCAGTACTTGGGAGGCTGAGACTGGAGGATCTGGGTTCGAGGCCAACCTCAGCTACTTAGTGAGACCCTCCACAACTTAGTGAGACCCTCCGCAACTTATTCTGTATCCAAAATACAGAATTAAAGAATAGGACTAGGGGTGTAGCTCGGAGGTAGAATGCCCCCTGGGTTCAATCCCCAGTACTACAAAAAAAAAAAAAAAAAAAAAGAGAGAGAGAGAGAGAGAGAAGAAGAGCGCCTAGTACATCACACAGGATCCTGGAGGGATCCTTTTGACACTCAAACCCCCACCCCCACCCCAACCAGGTCTCCCAGGACAAGGGATTGAGAACCTGAATTTGTAACTAGCACAGTGGCAGGAGCCCTCTGAAGTCCCCTCTCAGGGAAAGTCACGGAGGCCTGTGGTTGGCATCCATTTGCATTCTGAGCTCGGTGAGCTTCTGACTGGCACTGAGGCCCTGATACCACTGGCCCCATGTCTCCATGGCAGTGCTAGGTGGAGGGGTACAGAGCTGCAGGAAGCCTGTCTACCCTCAGGCAGAAGCTCCAGGGGTAACAACCCTGTGAGCACCCAGACCCAAGGGCGCAGGGCTAGACCTGGCCACCTGGCTGCAGACCTCTCTGTCACCCGCTCCGCTAGACTGTGAGGCCAAGTTTGCCTTGATTGGTTCCTCCCTTCAGTGACTCCCTCCCTCCTGCTGACACTGCGGGGACTTGCAGTAATTGTCAGCTGAATGAATAAATTAATGGAGAAGGAGACAGACATGTTAACAGCTACTACTTCAAGCAGAATGGAGTAATGCTAAGCGGAGGTGGAGTGAGTCACTCACACAGACAGGGAAAGAAGAGGGAAAAGTCGCTTGCCTTCCTTCCACTCAGTGTTTTAACTTCGCCCTTTCGGTCTCTCCCACTTTCAGAAGACAGCAGAAATGTATGTGTATAGTTTTGAGTATAGTTCAAAAGCACATGCCCTGTCACCACCCCTGTCCTCCTGTCTTGTCCTCTCCCGCAAGACACAGAACCCTCCAGAACCTCAGAACCTCCCAAGGTCCCCTTCGCTGTCCCCCTCTCTTGTTCTCATCCAACCTCTACTTCCGATTCTGGGTAGGCAGATGGGGGAGGAGCATTTTCTCACTTTTCTTTATCATTTGGCCATGAATGTGTACAACACTAGATAATACATTCGTCTAGTGTTGTCTGGGTTTTTTTCTTTTATTTCTTTTTTTTTTTTTTTTCAGTACTGGGGATTGAACTCAGGGGCATTCTACCTCCGAGCTATACCCCCAGCCCTATTTTTTTTTTTTTTCTTTTTTTTGGTACTGGGGATTGAACTCAGGGGCATTCTACCTCCGAGCTACACCCCCAGCCTTATTTTTTATTCTTTATTTTGAAACCGAGTCTCACTAAGTTGCGGAGTGCCTCACTAGGTAGCTGAGGCTGGCCGCGAACCCGGATCCTCCGGTCTCAACCTCCCGAATGCTGGGATTACAAGCGTGCGCCACCACACCCGGCTCCCCAGCCCTATTTTTTATTCTTTATTTTGAAACAGGGTCTCACTAAGTCGCAGAATGCCTCTGGTCTCAACCTCCCGAATGCTCGGATTACAAGCGTGCACCACCACACCCTGCTTTTTTTTCTTTTTAGTGGTACTGGAGGTTGAATCCAGTGGCATTCTACATCTGAGCTATACTCCTAGTCGTTTTTATTCTTGCTAGGTTACTGAGAGTCTCGCAAAATTGCTGAAGCTGATCTTGAGTGTGCAATTTTCCAGTCTCTGCTTCCCAAGTGTTGGGATTACAGATGTGTGCCAGCACACCTGGCTGCATTGTCTGGTTTTGAATTTCCTGTAACTACACATTTTCTTTCATAGTACCTTACTTTTTGGGGGGGGGCAGTATTGAGGATTGAACCCAGGGGCATCTACCTCCAAGCTATACCCCCTGACACTTTTTTTGTGTGTGTGTAGGGGGGACGGTACTGGGGATTGAGCCTAGGGGCATTCTACCTCTGTGCTGTAACCCCAGCCCTATTTTTTTTTTTTTTTTTTTTTTTTTTGCGGTACTGGGGATTGAACTCAGGGGCATTCTACCTCCGAGCTACACCCCCAGCCCTATTTTTTATTCTTTATTTTGAAACCGGGTCTCGCTAAGTTGTGGAGTGCCTCACTAGGTAGCTGAGGCTGGCCTCGAACCCGGATCCTCCGGTCTCAGCCTCCCAAATGCTGGGATTACAAGCATGCGCCACCATGCCCGGCTCCCCTAGCCCTATTTTATTTTTACTTAGAAACAGGGTATTGATAGGTTTATGAGGCTGTCCTCAAACCTACAATCCTCCTGTCTCAGCCCCCCAAGTACTGGGATTACAAGTATGTGCCACCACACTTGGTCTCCCAACACCTTTTATTATTTATTTATTTGTGGTACTGGGGGAACCCAGGGGCATTCTACCTCCAAGCTACAATCCCAGCCCTATTTTCAATTCTTTATTTTGAAACAGGGGCTCACTAAGTTGTGGAGAGCCTCACTAAGTAGCTGAGGCTGGCCGCAAACCCGTGATCCTCCTGTCTCAGCCTCCCAAGTACTGAGCTTACAAGTTTGTGCCACCATGCCTGGCTTGTTTTTTTATTTTGAAGCAAGATCTCGCTAAGTTGCTGAGGGTCTCTCTAAGTTGCTGAGGCTGGCCTCAAACCTCTGATCCTCCTGTCTCAGCCTCCCATGTACTGGGATAATAGGAGTGTGCCACTGCGTCCAGCTGCTATGTTTGATCTTTTGAAGAGCCACCATACTATTTTGCATTTTGCACAAATGGCTGCACTGTTTTCTTTTCCTCTGAACAGTGCACAAGGGATCCTATTTTTCCACATCCTAACCAACACTTTTGATATTTTGTGGGTGTTTTTCATAGTAGTCATTCTAATGGGGGTGAGGCAGTTTGTTTTTTTAATTTCTTTCCACCTGGGCATAGTGGCACAAGCCTGTAATCCCAGTACTTGGGAGGCTTGACATAGGAGGATGTTAGGTTTGAGGACAGCCTTAGCAACGTAGTGAGACTTTAGCAAGATCTTATTTTAAAACAAAACAAAATGGGCTTGGGGTGTAGCTTGGAGGTAGAATGCCCCTGGGTTCCCCAGGAACATGCACACACACCCACTCACAAAAACAAAAACAAAAACAAAACAAACAAAAAAACCAGAAAGAAAATGAAAAGAAAAAAATTCTTTCCAAACTGAGCCCAGACCCTGGCATATCAGTGTTTACAAATGAAAGATGGAGCCAGGCATGGTGGCACATGCTTGTAAGCCCAGTACTTGGGAGGCTGAGACAGCAGGATTGCAGGTTTGCTGCCAGCCTCAGCAACTTAGTGAGGCCCTCTGCAACTTAGTGAGACTCTGTTTCAAAATAAAAGAATAAAATCTGGCTGGGGTATAGCTTGAAGGGAGAATGTCCCTGGGTTCTATCCCTTGTAAAACACACACACACACACACACACACACGAAAAAGAAAAAGGATTTAACCATTTTACAGGGTTTGTTCAATGAAGAAACAGTCTCCAAGGTGATTCTATCTTGTCCAAGGTCAAGAACATGAATTTGAATTTTCTGCAAGAATGCTGGGGACTCTTAAAGAAATAGTGGCTTTACTCTGAGCCTTAAGGGTGCCTTCCAGGCCCCAAAGCCCGCCTGCCATCCTCTGTCCTTTGGGCGAGCAGCTTCTCCCAGGGGTGAAGTCACCTCCCATCCTAGTTCTACCCCACGCAAGGCAAATGAATCCAGGAGAAAGAACCCGCTGGTGTGCAGAGTCCAAGGACCACCTGCGATGCTGTGGGGGCCAGGTGTGGGGACAGGCTTCTGGCCAGCTCTTCCCTTCTGTGCTCCATGGGACTCAGTGGCCACATTTCAGCAACTCTCCCAGGCTAAGCTGAAAGCTGAAGCAAGGCTGCCTTTGCTTTGTGAGCTGCCTCCAGATGCCTGCAGGCTTATACTGGGCTGAGTCACTTCCTCACCTAATTCTCTCCTAATACCTTCCCTTTCTCTGCAGCTTTACTGCCGGCACCACAGTCTGGGTGTGGAATGTCTGGTGAGCAGAGCAGGTGGGTTGGCTAAGTATCTCAATCAGGCCTGTGGATAGAAGATGTGGAGGCAAAAGCAAAGCCAGGTTTGTCTGCTTGTTCTGAAGCACATTCTAATACCTTCTGCAAACAGGAGCACAAGTCAATACCTTTAAGCAGGAGTCTCAGCAGGGCAGGAGCAAGGGGCTGGAGGAGGATGGAGAGGAAGAAGAAAGGGGGATGCACTGACTGGGGTTCCAGAGATTTCCATCCTATTCCACCTTCCCTAGGGATGTTCCCACCTTCCATGACTTGGAGAAAAGGGCTACATCCTGGAAAGTCAAGTTTAAGGTTATGTTATGTATAAGGTTGCTATACTTTGAATGTGTCCCCTAAAAGTTCATGTGTTAATCCCCAAATTCATATGTTAATGCTATTTGGAGACAAGGCCTTTGGGAGATAATTAGGTCAGGCTGAGGCCGGAAGACGGGAGGATCTCAAGTTTAAGGCCAGCCTGGGCAATTGAGTCAGAGCCTGTCACAAAATAAAAAATAAAAGAGCTGAGGTTTTGGTTCAGTGGTAGAATATTCCTGAGTTTCAATCCCCAGTAAATACACACACACACACACACACACACACACACACACAACACACACACACACATACTCACACTCACACTCACACACACACAATTTCATTAGAGTAATAGTGTTTACATTATTTGCAGTATATAAATACCATTCTTTTGTACTTATTTGGGACGGGGGGGGGGGTGTTGGGGATTGAACCCAGGGACATTCTACCTCTGAGCTATATCCTCTAGACCTTTTTAAAATTTTTTATTTTGAAACAGGGTCTCACTAAGTTGCTGAGGGTCTTGCTAAATTGCTAAAGCTGGCCTCAAACCTGTAATCCTCCTGTCTCCGCCTCCCAAATACTGGGATTACAGGTGTGCTACCACATCAGGCTGACCAGTACATACACACACACACACACACACACACACACACACACACACACGTATAATTTTTTTTTTTTTTTCGGTACTGGGGAGTGAACTTAGGAGCATTCTATTTCTGAGCTACACCCTCGGTCCCATTTTTTATTCTTTATTTATTTATTTATTTTGCGGTAGTGGGGATTGAACTCAGGGGCATTCTACCTCCGAGTTATACCCCCAGCCCTATTTTTTATTCTTTATTTTGAAACAAGGTCTCACTAAGTTGCAGAGTGCCTCACTAGGTAGCTGAGGCTGGCCATGAGCCCTGATCCTCCTGACTCGGCCTCCCAAATACTGGGATTACAGGCATGCACCACCACACCTGGCTCCAATATATTTTTAAAATTATTTTTTTGGAGCTGGGCATGGTGGCACACACTTGTAAGCTCAGTATTTGGGAGGCTGAGACAGGAGGATTACAGGTTCAAGAACAACCTCAGCAAGTAATGAGATTCTCAGCAACCTAGTGAGACCCTGTTGCAAAATAAAAATAAAATAGGACTGAGGGTGTAGCTCAGAGGTAGAATGTCTCTGCGTTCAATCTCTAGTACCACACACAAACACAAATTATATTTTGGGTGCTGGGAATTCAACCCAGCAAGGGCTTTGTGCATGCTAACAATTGCATCACCATGCCCAGCCTCCTTTGTATTTATGTGTGTGTGTGTGTGTGTGTGTGTGTTGCTGGGGATCAAATCCAGGCCCTTGAACATGCTAGGTAAGCACTACCACTAGATGACACTACTAGCCTGCCATGGATTTACACTATAAACCATGTGAAGGAGTGTCATGGCTCTATTTTTCATTTCAAGAACAATTTTTTTTTAAGCCGGGCGTGGTGGCGCACGCTTGTAATCCCAGCATTCGGGAGGCTGAGACCGGAGGATCCGGGTTCGCGGCCAGCCTCAGCTACCTAGTGAGGCACTCCGCAACTTAGTGAGACTCGGTTTCAAAATAAAGAATAAAAAATGGGGCTGGGGGAG
>PVLC010004293.1:0-15000 GCA_004027655.1 Graphiurus murinus
GAAAAATCTGAGGATTCCTTAGAATCCTTAAATTGGGAGTCCTTAAATTGGGACCACTTTGATTTTTTTCTGGTTTCATAGATACATACAGAACCTTTCCCTCCTCCATTTTGGAGCATTTCCTTTTCATCGTCCTTAACTAATGTTAATGGATTATTTCTGTTAAGTATTCTTGGGCATTCAGACAGTTCTCAAGCTGGAAAGAAAAAAAATAAGAACAACTTAATTGTGCAAGTGCGAAAGGGTGTGTGAGGTAGAGGAGGTGCTCTATATTGATTCTCCTGACAGGTGCTTGGAGCTCCTGGGAACTAGGAAGAGTCCCGGGGACAGTGTGGTGTTCCGTGAGTGTTTCCTGGGCTTCTGTCTCCACCAGCTCCTCTACCAGCATTTTAGACCAGCTCAGAGAGTCTCCTCCACAGCTCCGCCTCCATTCAAAGGACTAAGGATCTAGAACCTTGCTTACATTGGATAGAGGGTTCTGTTGACCCCAGAAGATGCCACAGACACTTGTGGTTCTAGGAAGCTTAAGTCTGGAGATCCAGAGAGGGAGAAGAAAGAGACCAAGTGATTTCTCTGTGGAAGAAATTCTCTCTCTGTTTATAAATCTGAAGTTTTGATCCTTTCCCTTCAATTGTACTTCAACATAAACACTTCACTTAGCGCTAAGTCAGGATATTTAAAAAATAAATACTTTAAGCATCTACTTTGAGTCAGAGACTATGGTAAATACCTGCCCATTGGAAGTGAGAGGACCCAATAGGTCTCTTTTCTACTGATGGTGGCTCTTTTCTGTGGAAGGCATTTCATGACATCTTCCATAATAGCACTTCAGAAAGAAATTAAAGGGGTGAAAGAGGTGAAAATGCAATTTGACTTTTCATACCAGAGTTAAGGGTGAAATCCACTTATGTGTCTCAGTGGGAGCTTCAAAACATCCCTGTTTTAACAGAATGTGGAGTAGTTATTCGTTTCTCATAGATTTTCCTTCTTTAACCAGCAAACAAGTATTCAGAATATACTTGCGAGTGGTTCTGAAGTGAACTTTAGTTTTTTTTACCATTTTATACCTTGCCTCTCTAGGTGTGGCTTGGCTTTCCAGGCATACATAGGTAGAGCAGTAGGACATGTTTGGAGCCCCTGCATTTTCTGGGCTACATGGCTTATCATGGGTTGTTTCTGGGCTTCATATTTTGTCAGTTTCTATAAATTGCAGTTATTTATGGAATACTGTTTAGAAAGTGCCAGAATGTGCAATGTTTGTTAATTGGCTTTTTGAGCCTACCTGGGGTTTATCAATTTTCATAATTTTTTTTTTTTTTGAGTACTGAATATGCAAAATCTATGTAAGGCTTTCTGGCTGATTTCTTGTACTTTGAAGTTGATTACTGAGTTTCAAGCAATAACAATAAACTTGGTTCAGTTACTTAACCATTAGAGGACATTTTTTATTACTTGTATTAAAAAGTATGAATACTTTTAATTTGCAATTAAATAACAAACTTTTAGTGACAATGCAAAATCAGGATAGTTAAAATTCTTGGCCAAGCACTGGGATCTTATCTATGTTTTAATTAAAATTTCACAGTATGACACCTTCATCCCTCATCACATTTTCAAAAAGGATACCACACGACATGGTATTTTATTATGCCTACTTGTTTATTAGGGAGAAAATTTCTACTTTATGTTTTCATACACACTATATAGTTTAGTATGTCAAGACAAATAAGAGGAAGTCTTTAATAAATGTTTTGAAAATACACAGTTGAAGTTTTTAATATATGTTTTGAAAATACACAATTGATTCTATTAGGGTTAATAGAGACAATAAAATGTTCTTCAAAAGTTAAGTCCTAGCCGGGTGTGGTGGCGCACGCTTGTAATCCCAGCATTCGGGAGGCTGAGACCACCGGATGATCCGGGTTCGTGGCCAGCCTCAGCTACCTAGTGAGGCACTCCGCAACTTAGTGAGACTCGGTTTCAAAATAAAGAATAAAAAATAGGGCTGGGGTTATAGCTCGGAGGTAGAATGCCCCTGAGTTCAATCCCCAGTACTGCAAAAAAAAAAAAAAAAAAAAAAAAAAAAAGTTAAGTCTTGGTATTTTAACTTTGCTGATTAAGAGTGTACTATGTTAGTCCATACATTATTCAGGAATATGATTTTTATATACTTTAAAAATCTTGAAATTTTGATATATCAATGGAATCTAAATTTTGCGAAGGGATAGGCTAGGATCTTTCCTTCCTTTATAGAACAGATAAATTGGTTAGGGTGCAAGCTTAGCCACCATCATAAAAGGGCCAAGAAATCAAACAGAAAGAAAGTGGTCAAGAGTAAAGATTAGGTTGTAGAAATAGATTAAGACTTGGGATAGTATAGACAGTGCAAACAGGAGGCAAGATCAGAAACAGAGCAGAACATTAGAATCAGATTGTCAGGTCAAAGTCAGGCTCACAACCCAACCAAGCCAGGTTGGTAAAGGAAGGTCAGGACTGTTGAGGGCAGAGTCAGAAGGGCAGTGGGGTGGATGTGCCATGATTCAAGCCCAGGGAGAAGGTGGGGCTAGAGGAGCGAATCACCCACTGGGAGGTGATGCCCTAGGTTCTCTAACATCTGGTGACCCCTGCTGACTTCAATTCCTTCTGACCCTGGCTCTCAGGTTAACCCACCAAAGCCCAGTATGCTTACTTCCTGCAGAGTTCTAACACTGAATTTTTGTATAATGTTGGGTGACATCAAAGGTTACCTCATGATGTATTTCAGTGGCCTCTTGTGTGTTTTTACTGATGAAGCATTAAGGATAATACTTATATAATATATTCTAGGACAAATATTTTCAGTTTGCACAAAGTGTAAACTTCCAAATAACTGATAGTTCTCTTCAAAGCCAAGTGTGTGAGAAACAAATGCATATATGCATACATACATAATGAGGTTGAAGAACACTGGCCTCTGAAAGGGTGGACCATTATAAATAATGATTTTAGTTAAAATAGCATATAGTCTTTCCTTGATGTATGCTCCATCAGTGGCACCTGTAATTTTTTAAAAAGGAAATGAAGACTAACTCTTCTTTGACTTATACAATGATGTATGCACTTAATTTCCCTATAATCTAATTTCTTTGGCCACACGTTACTTACTCTTTTCCTATGGAGACTGAAATATGCATTGAGGTTTCTATGGTGCTTTAAATGTTCATGCTATATTATTTTATTATACTGTTGAATTGAGGCACATAGTATAAATGCTTACATTTAATTTATTTATAATGTGCCATTGACACAAGCTACTGCTTTTCCTTATATCAGGAGCCCAAGTAGGAGGTATAAAATCATTCTATAGAAGAACTTAAATGTGAAACTTCTAAAATGTTTGGTGGTATAATTTTTTTTTTAGCTTTTAATAGAGCTATCTTCCCCAGCTCATCTTATAATCAAATGTTCTAGTATTCAAATTCAATAAGTAATCCAAATTACTTCCTAAGAAGTTAATGGAGAAGTCTTTCTTGGTTTGCAGATTTAGTCATGTGATAAGCTAAAGCAATGATATAATAAAAGTGCTAAAGCCCCTTTACAAGACTGAAAACCTATAAAACAAGTAAGTAATCTGTGCTGTGCCCACTAAATCTGTCTTGATTTCTTTAATAAAAAAGGCTTTTGTTTGAAATAAAAGTGAAGGGTAGCTTTGTTAAATATTAAATTCTAGGAGATTAAAAATATAATTTCCTTGCCTTCTCTTGATATTTCCTTTATCCTATCGTATGGCATTCTTGGAAATCACTATTGCATTGTTTATTTTTTAAATTAAAATGCTGTTACAACTGCAGTGTGTTTGCATTGTATGAATATTTTATTGCATGATGAAAAAGAATGATTGTGAAAGCCTTAAAACACTCAATTTTTCATTTTAATATTTTACAAGGAAAACCCTACTGAGATACATCTTCTTTTCATGGGTGCCCTGGTGGGCCTCACAGAAGGGAGATGCAATATAGATAGCTCTACCATCCAGTGCATTTAAATTTCATAAAACAGACAGAGAAGGTTTTCTTTCTAAGTGGGGCACTCAGGTCATATGTGGGTGTCACATCTCAAACCCAAGACTGCTTCCTCTGTGCAGCTAAAAAAAAATGGCTGATCTCTCTTCCAAGGGCCCCAAACTCTGCTCTGAAGGAATTAAGTCAGAAAGAATGATAATGAACCATGTATTTTGTTTATGCACACGGGAGGGCTTGATTTATAATACTGTGTTTTTATAGCCAGACGCCTCTTTATAAAGCAGAAACAAAGTTCTGTCTTAGATGAAGAAGCAGTGTTGCTGGTGTTCATGGGACTGTTTATCACTATTAAGTTCACAAAGGCCATTCTCCTATAAATTCCAAGTACATTCCAAAGCTGACATGGAAAAATGGCACAATTAAATCCAAATTAATTATTTCCCTCCCCCAAATTAGCAGTATTTGTGGGATTTTTTTCATACATTTTGAGTTTAATGACAGTTTTTATAGCTATGATATCATACCAGCATTTTATATGTATGAAGTACATGTTGATTTGAAAGGCAGTATAATTTGTTAAGCATTAAAAACGTTAAAAATCTTAATATTTATCTGTGGAAAAATTATTAAACATGAAGCTATATGTTTGGGACTCTAGGAATGAAATAGCCAGGATTTCACATGATTTAACCATGTAGAGCTGGTGATGTGGAGGGCTTAGCTGGTGGCCCTGGGTTTAATCCCCACCACGGGGGCGGGGGGAAGTAGATATAAATGCAAAGGGGTTAAAAACTGCTGAGCAGCTATTTTTACAGAATACTAATCTGAAAGTATCTAATGGCTTTTCATTTCATTAATTATTTTACAAAATCTTTGCCATTCTGAAGTATTGGCAAACATTAATGTGTTTGAATTTAAGGTGGTAATGGAAGCAAAGGAAAAGGATTGACAGTATTTGCAATCATTGCTTTTATGTGGGAGAATATATTTAACTTTTATTATTTGGCTAGTGTGGGACTCCAGAGATTCAACTGATTTGGGTATTTTAGCCAAAACATAAGTCAAAATATTGAGTAGCCTCACTTCTTGACATACGCTATGGTAGTCCCTGAAACCGAAGATTGTGTTAACATTTCTATTCAAGAGTTGATCATATAAGTCAGGTGTAGTGGCTCAGGCCTGTAATCCTAGTACTTGGAAGGCTGAGACAGGAGGATCGCAGGTTCGAGGACAGCTTAAGCAACTTAAAGAGACCCTCAGCAACAGCAAGACTCTTGTTTCAAATTTTTAAAAAAGGGCTAGAGATGTAACTTGGAGGTAGAATGCCCCTGGGTTCAATCCCCTGTACCAAAAAGAAGAAAAAAGAGTTGGGCATATAAAGAAAATCTAAGTTGAAACAGATTATGCACCCAGCATTCCCAAACTTCCTTAGTTAACAGAATCACCGGGAATTGTTTAAAACTCACAACTTTCCAGAGGTCTGAGGTCTGAGAAGGAATTTGAAAGGCTGTATGTTAAGTAAGCAAGCAAGGTGAGGCTAATGACCAGGCAAGTTTGGGGAATGCTGTTTACTACGATGTGATTTATTTAGATGCCTTTCAAGATCTTTAATATAAAATCTCTTCTGCTTCCGAAGTGTGAGTAATCACCCAGGATGGTAGTTAACATAGATTTATTAAATGCTTTCCAGCTAACCTGGGAATTAGCTAAGTATTATTTCTTATATAAAATCTAAACAGTTTTGACAGCTACCTTTGAACAGCATGAGATAGATGAACTGTCTTGCTGTTCCCTGTTGTTGCCCTGGCTTTAAAGACAACCAGAGCAACGGCTTCGGCAACGCCATGGGATCGCAGCAGGTGTGCTTCCTTGCTATCCTAGTGATCCCCTTTCTCACGTCGTAGAGAAATATTCTTTTTTGGTAGAATCTTAAGAATCTTTGTTCTTGGCAAAACAATGTTTTGTCGAGTGTCCTGAGCTAATTGTGAGCAGCCCTAGAGGCAGAGTCAATATAGAGAGATTAATTTTAGACTGCAGAGGTGAACACACACATCTCGGATCCCCACCTAACACATGTTTCCTTTTGTCTATAGTTTGCTCTCTATCATCTCGCACAGAAGTGAAGCATGGCTGTTAATTTTCTTGGCTTCCTTCTTCTTGGCAACTTTTTGGAAACAGACATAGTCATAGACTTGGACTGGATTAATAGAGAATTTAGCAAGCACTTAATTTTCAATTCTTAAAGAAAGGAGTATCATTCAAGAGCTTCAAAATCCTGTGTGTTTTAACTTTCTGATGCTAATCATAAAATGTGCTCCCCCTCTTTGAGCTGTCACAATTATATATATGCATATATATGTATATGTATATATATATGTGTATATATATGTGTATATATATATGATATATGTGTGTATATATATGTGTGTATATATATATATATATATGATATGTGATGTGCTGGAAATATGCATGTATACAGGTGTGTGTAAGTTTCTATACACTTATAGAGAAGCCCAACAATTCTAGGGCAAGTTAAATGGGCACGTGTTTGTCTCTACATCTTGCCCATTGATGACTCTTGGCTCTTTATTTAATGTGGCTGTCCCGTGTCTTCATGTATAAAAGGAGGTAGTAATAATAGTAATATTTATCTTATAGGATTTTTGCAAGTTTTAAGTAAACTAATAGGTATATTAAGCTCTTAGGAAGGTGCCTGGCACTTTATAGCACTGAATTTATATTAGCTACTATTTTTGTGCTTAATATGCATATTCAGGGTGTTAATAATTTTTTAAAAGGAATTGACACTTTTCAAAGAATGTCCTGGAAAACAACACTTAAATAAGTGAGATTTGGTAGGTATTCTAGGCTTTCTAAAGTATAAGTGATGAAAAAGGGGTCCTTTTTAGCTCCCTTATTCCTTTTCTATCAGGTTCCCCTGTTAAGGCTTTTATTATGGAATACTTTTATTTTGGGGGGAGAATACTGAGGATTGAAGCCAGGGGTATTCTACATCTGAGCTACACTCTCAGCCCTTTTAATTTTTATTTTGAAAGAGGGTTTCGCTAAATTGCTGAGGGCCTCCCTAAGTTGCTGAGGCTAGCCTTGAAGCGTGATCCTCTTGACTCAGCCTCCCAAGTACTGGGATTAGAGACTTGTACCACCATGCGTGGCCTCAAGAAATTTTTTATAAGTGCCATAGGCAGGGCCTGAGAACCCTACCTTTTTAAATGAATGAATATTGCTATATCAGCCTTCACCTATGATTCAAGGACTGTAATTCTATTCTTGGTACTGTCTGAACCTTGGATAATACCTGTAATTAAACCCAGTTTTATCATAACAGGACTTATCTCTCCTTCCATTTGCTGACAATCTGGACTTTATAAAGGTTGGAAAGATACTGCTTATCCCAGATAATATTCTTGCTATGACTGTATCTAGCCAAAATGAATTCACTGGTGGAAAATGTATAGAGTCAGGAAAAAAATGTGCTGCATACATTTAAATTACAGATAGAGCTATATAGAGCATCTACCTTTTCCAGGAAATAATTATGATATGATATAGACTCTTTGGAAACTGCATCACTAACTGCTCAAAGAAGCCTAGTCAGATTTTATGTAGTAGCATTATCAGACTTTATTTATCCTTATATCTGATTTAATAAATTCTAACTTCAAGGTAGAGATTACATTTTAGTAGTTCTTAGTATGCTAACAGAAATGGTATTATCTCTCATTAATGTCTGGTCTAGTAACTTTGAATTTACTTAAGAAACTTGTAATAGAGTCAGTTCACTTCTATTGGTTTTTAATCAAATCTACCACCTGTTTTAATACCATATTTCCTACTATAATAAAGATTTTTAGATACAATTTTATCTGTCTATAAGCCTCAGAAGTTTCATTGGCCTGGGAAAATAAATATCAATGCACATGCTTGTTACAGGGTTGTGAGTTTCCCCATTCTCCCATCTGATTCTAGAACCTACGGGAGTCTTGATATCTGTCTCAATTACTAGATGATAAGAGATTACCCAGGGATTTTGCAAACAGCTTAGATATTCTCCAACCTATCAGAACAACCAGTAGCCATTGCTCAGGATGAGATTTTAGATCCTGCAGGCCTGTCTTTCTGGTTATAAGCAGGGGCTCAGTATCACAGTGAACTGATTAGGACCAACAGAGAACAAGAATTATTCCTTAAACCTTCCCTCCCTCCCTCCCTCCCTTCCTTCTTTCCTTCCTTCTCCTTCTTTCTTCCTCCCTCCCTCTCTTCCTTCCTTCCTTCTCTTTTTTTCTCCCTCCCTCCCTCCCTCCCTTCTCAATGGAACCCAGGGCCTACAGCATGCTAGGCAAATACTCTAGCATGAGCTAGACCTCCAGCCACACGCCCTCCTTTTGTTCCTCTGTGGACCTCAGCTTTCCCTTTGATAACAATCTCCAGTGCAAACCTCCTTCTGCCAATACAGGACAGGAACCTCCTTTCTTTCTTTCTTTCTTTCTTTTTTTTTTTTTTTTTTTTTTTTTTTTTTTTTTTTTTTTTTTTTTTTTTTGCAGTACTGGGGATTGAACTTAGGGACATTATTCTACCTCCAAGCTACACCCCCAGCCCTATTTTTTATTCTTTATTTTGAAACAGGGTCTCACTAAGTTGTGGAGTGCCTCACTAGGTAGCTGAAGCTGGCTGAGAACCTGGATCCTCCCTTCTCAGCCTCACAAATGCTGGTATTACAAGCGTGCGCCACCACGCCTGGCTAGCTCCTTTCTTTCTAATGGTCCTCAGTTAGAGAGCATTGCTTTTGAACCATGGCATGCAGGCAAATCATCTGCCTGGAAGGATGTGGAAGAATGGCTTCAGTAAGTTTGGGAGGCTGAGGTTCTGCATTTTGAATAAGCTCCCGGGCAATGTTCATGTTGCTGGTCTATGTAGAAAGGGAAGTAGTTCCTGGTTACGAAGAATGAGGGAGACAGCTAGACTTACTGTAAAACCTAGACTTCCTCTGGCTTCTGATCCATGTTCGGCTGGCTCAGATTGCTGTGAGTGCTGATGACATATGCTATAAACTGGTGATTTGTGTTAGAGTAACTTTCTTTGCTCTCAGTGATTCAGTGATTCAGATGGTGACAGAGAAAGAGAAAGAGAGAGAGAGAGAGAGAGAGAGAGAGAGAGAGAGAGAGAGAGAGAGAGCGCGCGCTGGGTGTGGTGGCACATGCTTGTAATCCCAGTACTTGAGAGGCTAAGAGAGGAGGATCGCAGGTTCATGGCCAGCTTCAGCTACTTAGTGAGGCCTTCTGCAACTTAGTGAGACCCTGTTTCAAAAATAAAGAATAAAAAATAGAACTGGAGGAGTAGCTTGGAGGTAGAATGCTTCTGGATTCAATCTCTAATATTGCAAAAAAATAAATAAATAAAACACAGTAAGCCTATAATCCCAGTACTTGGAAGGCTGAGACAGGAGGATCCCAGGTTTGAGGCCAACCTGAGTAACTTGACAAGGCAAAAAATATAAGTCTGCATGGTATATGTGATTCAGGAATTTGGGAACTTGGATTACTTAAAACACTAGTGCAGCACGTGGTAATATTGCATTGTGCAGAGAACATGAAGGCTTTTGAGTCAGATATGTGTGGATATAAGCTTTAAGCTTCCTGGGCCTCCTGCTTACCAGGAGAGTCACCATAGACAGGTCAACGTCCACTCAGATACAGCTTCTTTATTAGTTAATCAGGTATGATTTTACAGGATGAATAGATGCAGGGATCAAACAAAAACAAACACAAACTGTCAAGAATCACAATAGTGGACTTTAAAAGAAGCCCAGATTATGGTGCATTTAATAAATGTCCATTGGATGAGTTTATTTTATTTTATTTTTTTATGAGTTTGCTTTGGCACTTCAAATAGTCTCCTCTGGCCCAGGCAAGGCTACTGCTGGCAATTGCTACAACCAATTATCACTCTTTTATTTTGGGGTGCTGCCATTCGATTTCAAATGCCTTTTCTCTGGGTGAGAAGCACAGTGGCTCTTCCCTACAGCACTCCTTCCATCCCGTAGCTCTTTTTCAACATTCTGTTAGCACGCGCACCACCTCAGGGTCCCTCCACGCTGGGGACCTCCAGGAGGGGGGGTGGCTGCCCCTGTCATCTTTCTTCTCCTGGCTGGGGAGGAAAATGGGTGTGTGTTTATATGGCGAGCTGAATAACAGATTGAATAGCTGCTTCACTTTATTCAAGCTCTGCTCCTCACCTGTGAGTAGACACACTGGTTTTATTTTTCTGTTGTTTCCTGGCAACGTGTCAGTGGGGTAGCAAAATACCGTGGCAGTTTACCTATTTGTAATGCAAATGAAGTTGTTGAGTATGTGTGGCTCTGGTCCTTTTTTTTTTTTGTATGTGGATTGCTAATCCATAACTCTTTGCAGCTACTGAAACAAACCTGGGCTTTCTGGTGTGAGAGCTTCCAGGGCAGAGGCATGAATCGACTAATTCCTACTGTCTTTTCTTGAAGAGTTTTATAGAAGTGGAGCCTGTCAATAGTTTCAGTTTGGACAATCCTATGTTCTGTTTCTGGGGACTGCGATTCTTAAGAAGCAAACAGGCTTTTCATGTCTTGTGATTCAGGAAGACCGCAATGATAATGCAATGAGTATGAATTTGCTAGGTGGATGGATCACTTGTTCCCACTTGAAATCAATGTTGGGGACTCTATTTTTGGACTATGGAGAACGAACATTGAGAGAAAGAATGACAAATAATGGATTCGGGCCTGGCTTCTATATTCCTTTCATTTCAACATTTCAAGTTCACATATTCTATGCTGGCTGCTGTGGTAGCTGCCATGTTCTAAGTAATACAGGGTGTCACCTTTGGAAAACATGAAGTCATTGATTAAGTGCTATGATAAAAACCTAATATTGATTTTTGCTGGGGAATGGTCCCTGGGAAGTCTTCGTGGTAAAAACCACAGAGGAGGTAATAAAGGTCAGTCGCTAAGAAAACAATTGTCGAACCAGACAATTCTGGGTTATCAAACACCAGCTGTGCCACATACAAGAGGTGTGACTGAGATTCTCCAGCAAGATTTGTGACCTAAGTCTTGGCAAACATACCTACCTCATAGAATGGTTATGGAGGTTAAATGCAATGATAGATTTAGACCTGGTCACAGGGCTCACACGTGGTAAACGCTCCTTTGAGGGTAATCCTCACAACTGTGATGTGTGTTGGTCCATACGCTTCTGTTTGAACACGCAAGAGGTGAGAATGTTTTACAAACTCAAGTTGTGTGTGCCTTTCCTGGTACCTGCTTCCTCTCGCCTAATTTCAGTCATTCATCTGAGCAGTCATTCTCTAAGAATCCTCCAGGTGTATACATACTAGCTTTCTACCTGCTTTATTTCCAAAATTGCTACTTAGAGTATAGAGATGATGATAGGGAGAAGTAGCAGAGGAAATGGCTTACCTGAGTAATCATGATGCTCAAGGGGTAACCTTAGCATGTAGAGCTGGCAGTCTCTTGTCTATATGTGAATGGCGGCTTATTTATTTATTTATTTGTATGTATTTATTTGTCTGTTTGTTTTTATTGGTGGATCGTAACCTTACATCTTAATGAAGTTCAGGGTGGTAGAAGCACGCATGCGCATGGTACATTTGGAGTGCTCACCCAGTTCCCTCCCCACCTTCATGTGCTCAAAACATTGATTGGCTTTGATGAGTTTGTGTATGTACAGCATGACCATTGAGGTGTTTCCATCTTCAAGTCCTCCTCCCCCTCCCATCTCCCTCAGTGAGCTTGCCTCCTTCACTCTACTAAGGTTTCTCTTCCTTTGTCTGGAGTCCCTCCCGTGTCCCAGCTTCTCCCTAGCTTCCGCATATGAGGGAGGACATCTGACCCTTCACTTTCTGTGACTGACTAATCTCACTTAGTCTAATATTCTCCAGCTCCATCCATTTCCCTGCAAATGATGAGTTCTTAATGAGATTTTGGAATGATCTGACATAGGGATTCATAATGAGCAGAAGGCCTCCGAAGGGATGAAGAGGGTAATGTTTGGGCATTGCTAAGCCTAAGACCTGTTGGCGTATATTCGCTTGGGCCATGTTTGAACTGTTCATGAAGAATGGGATCCACACAATGAACTCCAGACTGGTGAAAATGGCCATGGCAGCTTTTGTCTTGTGTCTGTCTAAAGTTGCACAATTGAGCTGGAAGCTCCCCACTGGGGCTGGAACCAACTTAGGCAGAAAGGAAGCATGGCACCTGGCTTGAACAAAACATGGCTGTTCAGTTTACATTGCTTTTAGCAAATGTATCAGGAAGTAACAATGATCGACTCTAAATATAAATCTTGGTGGCACCATGGAGTTGCCACAACATATTAGTAGATCTAAATTGTTGGAATATGTAGAAAATTCACAGGATATAGAGTTATAAGTATGTATGAATTAAAACATACTGGGTGACAGAAATGAGTAGTTACATTGATAAATTATGATTAGTTTAAATAAACATGCTTCCTTTATTTTCTAATTTTCACAAACAGAAATACTCATTGAGCAGAATGTTGGGTCTTTAGGTAATTACATTCTATCATAGTATTTTTTGAGAGATGAATGTATTTGTATTTGTATATTTTCCTGATTTTTCTAGTTCTGAAAGAAATTTTTTAAAAACCTGTATTATAAATATAGGAAAAACTGAAATAATAGCATTTGCCATATTCTCAATATATTGATTTCTTTTTGTATAGATAAAAGATTAACTTGGGAAATTTGGCCCTTTTTTTAATGTAAGCATCTACCATAAGAGATATTTAGGTACCTATGCAGTGAAACTGTACAATGACCCGAGCAACGTGAGAAAATTTGCCTGATTAATACACATTTGAAAATAAATAAGTGGATTAATAACATTGATGATATTAATAATTACTGCAATATGCATGGAGTGCAAGCCTCCCTAAAGATTTTTTTTAGTTTATAGCACATTTTAAAATCTGTGACATTAAAAAAATTTGTGAACATTCTTGTCTCTTTGGAAAAATCTTTAAATTACATTTACATTTTGTCTTAATAAATAGATTGGTTACTGTTGGAAATACCCACTGTGTTATTATGTCTTGATATTCTTATTAAATAACATACAAATATATGATATTTGGAAACAAAAACCCTAGTAAAGCATGGAATTCTGCCTACAGAACTCATCTAAGTGAACCTTAAGATAAAATGGCCATTGGGTAAAAATAAAATATTCTAATTTCATAATCAAGTGGTCACTTTTAAACTAGTATAAAAGCAATAAGAACATCCAAAGTGATGGAATTCTGAGGGAGAGATATGTTTTGACAACAGTGCTTGGATATGTATACAATAATATCGATGGAGGAGGGTTGAAAATTAATGCATGTCTGTTAGACCAGGGCGGGAATTATTGCCTCAAACCATAATAATTGATTACACGAGTTCATTTTTCTAATGGAGAACACAGTTGCAAATCTACAGTTGATGCAGGCCTAAACCTTCATGGGCGATTCTGCTATTTTCTTAAAGTAGATCTGAAAACTCCATAGAGCAATTTTGTTAATTTTTAAAATTTAATTTTTGATTATTTCTAAATCATAGTTCTCATTTGTTAGAGATAGTTTAAAACAGAATGCGTTTAAGGAATTAAAAAATCACTAATATGTATGCTATTCTTACTGTAGTCTTTGAAAATCATGTTCTGCTTTACTTTGGACAAGAGTAATTATTTTGAAGGCATATTTCTTTTATCTTATTGTTGTCACTGATCTTTGCTATAATTTAGTAAGTACACTAACTTGACATGAGTAAATCATTGAGATTTTTAACATAGTGTGTTGTTTCCTAGGATCCTTAAGCGAGTCTTTCTCAGTAAAAACCTGCATTGCTAAATAATTCTAGAATAAATATCACTTTCCTTTGGCATATTTGAATAGTAAAAATCTCTTCCCAATTTTTATATTGAGAGAAGGGAGCCCACAAGACATAGCTGATTTTTTCTTGACAGTTGCTTGAGGAAAAAAATATAGTAATGAACAGGAAAAGTTCTGTGTGTAATGGTTGAAAGCCAAATGCTTTGTAGAAAAATAGATTGTAGTTGTGAGTATCCTCAACTACAAGGCCTTGCTTGTAAAGATTCCAGCCTCTGAAATGCAACTTTTTCCTCTTATTTTTTTGCTGGATGAACAACCTAATGTTCCATGCACTGTACTAGAAGTAGCATTTTATGCAACATTGAAAGAGTCAATTAATTTGCATAATTTCATGAGTATTACCATGACTTTAAGGTAGGCTAGCTTGCTCAGGAGCCTTGTCTGCCCAATATTTTTTTCGTTTCTTTGCCATTTTGACAAATTAATCATTTTTAAAAACAATTAATTATACTTATGACAAACTGAACCCCATACCCAAGGGTCCTAAATTTTTATAGCAGAAATCTAATATTAATGTGAATAAGATCAGTGATTTAGTGAGTACCTTAACAGTCAACAATGCCTAAGGCTGAACAAAATTAATATTTTGTTTCCCATCTGGAGACTTCAGTAAAATTAATGAGGAAGGGGGCTTTATTGTAATGTATAACAGATACAAATCCACTGTTTTAAAACTGAGCATTCTGTTTACATCAGAGCTCTGCTATTCTGTGTACTTTTCACCAGAGTGGGTTGGCACAATCTGCTCTCTTCCTGCAGGAAAAAATGAACACTAATTACTTTTAATTCTTTGCCCCTATTGGCCCAAGTTAAGAAAAATTAATTTAGGCAATGTGTTTAGTGATCAACATGATTTTTTTTTGGAAAAAAGGAAGTTTTATAGAAGCATAATCTTAAATATTTCTAAGATATTAGGTGAAATATTATGCTATTAAATGATAATTGCAGAAATGGCCAGATATGCCGACATAAGAACCTGAAATTTGTTCTTAGTTTTTCCAAGGAATTTTATGCTAATATTATAGCTGTGT